>JAPQWN010000004.1:16939683-17242183 GCA_028538565.1 Umbellularia californica | reverse complement strand
ATTTCTCATGGTGGGCTAGCAATCAAAGATGCTGAGCAACTCAACCAAGCAGCTCTAGCTCAAACAGTGTTCCAGATTAGTATCACAAAAATACCTAAAGCAATGCTCTAATTCAGAATATCAAATCAGAAGATCCGATTCCAAAGCATGGAAAGCAATGCAATGATTCAACACGGGAACATTGTTTTGGATAATCAACTGCTAGAGCACGGTTTCTCCCTACACTTCAAAACAAATAATCACATACCATAGGACAATTTGGATAAAATAGAAATAGAGAAATTGGAGCAAAAAGGGTATAGTTACATAGGAACAACTAAACATGAGTAGTTTGATGGAAAAATGAGTGGGTAGTTGCATGAGCAGTTACATAACCGTCGGTTAAAATTATAACCAACTATCAAAATTGAAGCAAAAACCTCCTAGCTTAATAATATATTATAATGGGGCATTGGAGATGGAAAACAGGAGGATATTTTTAAGGATAACTGGGTACCAGGGCTGAAATAACTATAAAAAATCCCAACAAAAATACACCATCATCCATCCCATTGGCCAGAAAAGCTGTTTCAGACCTTGCCATTAGTAATGATAATGGACTACAATGGAATATAAACTTGACAGAGAGGTTATGGGATGAGTAAACTGCCTCTAAAATTAAGTCAATTCCTCTAAGTGGTAATGCTCCTTAGGTGTTGGCACTCAGGGCAAGCAGCAAAATGCTCCCTGAAGGCTTTGTATAATTCCCCACAACCAACCAATTTTGGTCCTCATTGGATGTGGAAAAAGTTGTGGAATTTGGAGCTTCCTTCCAAACTGAAATCACAACAACAAAAAAAAAAAAAGCGTCCAATTTTGAAAAAAGAAGAAAAAAACACTGATTCTAGAGAACCTTATGACAATTTCCTCGTAATATCAGAACAGGTAAGAGCCAAAAGATGATTCCATAACTAAATCAATAGAAAATAATAAGAGCAGAGAGAGAAATAGACCAAAACCAACTTGCAACCTGAAAGAAGCGCTAATCCAGGATGAGAAGCACATTGTCCTGCAGTAGAATAAAGGAGAAGAGGAACAAGATGGGCCTTCTTCCTTTAACCTAATACTGATAAAATAGTCTCCCTCCCACAATACGGTTGATGAAAAAGTAATAGAGGGTAGTTGGATTTACTAAACCAGTCAATGAGTCACAACAGTTGTCAAATTTAAGACTGCTAACCTCCTGGGTACTTGGGATGTCTAGGCATCCTATAGTAACAAACATACAAACAAAATAAGCAAACCCAAGCTTTGTCCAAAGCAGGGCCTTAGCCTTTTGACTCGACATGTCTGGAAAAGCTTCCAGCACTTGGTGAATAATTATTCTGGTTGGATCGCACCTTGCACGTTTGCAGTGCATTGTGTGCCTTAGCGACGATGAATCCGGGTGCAACATAGTTGGATAAATCCAACATTAGTCATATGCATCCTAGGGTTGATAAAATAAAAATTAAGGTCATCAGCTACATACAAACAAACAACGACAAGGCACACTTCATACTTTAATGCATTCCAAAAAAAGAAGAGGCTTCCATAAATAAGCGGTCTACATTAATAACCAAAACACCACCTCAACATAAAACATAACATGTCAATCCATTAAAATAAGTAGGCTACCTAAATAACCAAAACAACACCTCAACATAAAAAGTAACATGCCAATCCATTAAAATAAGCGGTCTACATTAATAACCAAAACACCACCTCAACATAAAACGTAACATGTCAATCCATTAAAATAAATAGTCTACCTAAATAACCAAAACAACACCTCAACATAAAAAGTAACATGCCAATCCATTAAAATAAGTAGTCTACCTAAATAACCAAAACAATACCTCACCTCTCTCGATCCACTTCTATGCCTATGTAATTGACTGGTGGACTTGGGTCCATTGGTAAGGGGTGCATTGGTTCATATGTCACCATTTCCGATTCAAACAACAACACTCGAACAACCCTATAGAGAAAGACTCCATGTATGGGTGGGGAAGTCTCAAAATAACTTAGAGGTGGATACTGTCTAAGCCTAGTATGGCCGTATTCATGAAGTAATGTATTAAACACCGTGACACAGCGTATGTTGTCAAAAAGTACTTCTATAATTAAATTTTCTCTTACAGGTAGATGCACCACATCCACGGTTTACAGATGAAATGAACGTTCATTTCATCTGTAAACCGTGGATGTGGTGCATCTACCTGTAAGAGAAAATAGCATTAAAAATAATTACAAAAAAAAGGAAAAGAAAGAAGTTTTATTTAGAAAAAAGAATGGAAAAAAACTAATCACCTCCAAAAGGAAACGCTGTTCTCCAACAGTAAATGCATGGGTTTGATGGTTGCCTAGCACCTGTAGAGGCTGAGTCATATAACTTACCCTCCAGAGTCCTGTTCAAAATAAGACAAGTGATTAAGCAACCATGAAGAAGTTCAAAAAAAAAAAAAAAACAATTGAGACAACCCACACCAAAACCTAAACCCAAAACTCCAACTGGAAACCCACAACCCACCAAAAACTCACTCGAAACCTAAAAACCACCCCCAACTCCAAACCCAAGCCCCATCTAATGATTTCACTCCTCCAACTCCCAAATCACCGAGCGGAAACCCAGCAAAAACCCACCCAAAGCCCAATACCACCGACACATACCCCATACAATCAATGATTTATTTATTTTTTTAAACTCTCCATCAATTGATTTCACTCATCCATCATTCAAATCAAAACCCTCCCCAACCCCAAACTCAACCCCACCTCTATCACCAAACAAACCTGGTTCGTCTCCTCTATCACCCATACCCTTTCCCACCCACACCCAAACCCAAACAAAATCAAATCATATTGAAAAGAAAGAAAAAGGAAATCCGAAGAATCGGTGAAATATAATACCACGAATCGTCTAAGAGAGTTAGATAAGTGACGCTGAAGAGCCGATGAGGATCCATAAATATTAGTAAGAGAGATCGAAGGCTACTCTAAACCGCAAGAAAACTCAACTCTAAACCGTGCCAGAAGGTAAGATTTCGGATTTCCTTTTTCTTTGTTTTCAATATGATTCGATTTTGTTTGGGTGGGAAAGGGTATGGGTGATGGAGGAGACAAACCAGTGGTTTGTTTGGTGATAGAGGTGGGGTTGAGTTTGGGGATGGGGAGGGTTATGATTTGAATGATGGATGAGTGAAATCAATTGATGGAGAGTTTAAAAAAAAAAAAAATTCATTGTATGGGGTATGTGTCGGTGGTTTTGGGCTGTGGCTGGGTTTTTGCTGGGTTTCCACTCGGTGATTTGGGAGTTGGAGGAGTGAAATCATTAGATGGGGCTTGGGTTTGGAGTTGGGGGTGGTTTTTGGGTTTCGAGTGAGTTTTTGGTGGGTTGTGGGTTTCGAGTGAGTTTTTGGTGGGTTGTGGGTTTCCATTTGGAGTTTTGGATTTAGGTTTTGGTGTGGGTTGTCTCAATTATTTTTTTTTTCTTTTTTTTTTTTTTTTTTTTGAACTTCTTCATGGTTGTTTAATCACCTGTCTTATTTTGAACAGGACTCTGGAGGGTAAGTTATATGACTCAGCCTCTACAGGTGCTGGGCAACCATCAAACCCATGCATTTACTGTTGGAGAACAGCGTTTCCTTTTGGAGGTGATTAGTTTTTTTCCATTCTTTTTTCTAAATAAAACTTCTTTCTTTTCCTTTTTTTTGTAATTATTTTTTAATGCTATTTTCTCTTACAGGTAGATGCACCACACCCACGGTTTACAGATGAAATGACTGTTATGGATCCTGTGAATTTAATTATAGAAGTACTTTTTGACAACATACGCTATGTCACAGTATTTAATACATTACTTCATGAATACGACCATACTAGGCTTAGACAGCATCCACCTATAAGTTATTTTGAGACTTCCCCACCCATACATGGAGTCTTTCTCTATAGGGTTGTTCGAGGGTTGTTCCAGTGTTGTTGTTTGAATCGGAAATGGTGACATATGAACCAATGCACCCCTTACCAATGGACCCAAATCCACCAGTCAATTACATAGGCATAAAAGTGGATCGAGAGAGGTGAGGTGTTGTTTTGGTTATTTAGGTAGACTACTTATTTTAATGGATTGGGATGTTACTTTTTATATTGAGGTATTGTTTTGGTTATTTAGGTAGACAACTTATTTTAATGGATTGACATGTTACGTTTTATGTTAAAGTGATGTTTTGGTTATTAATGTAGACCGCTTATTTTAATGGATTGGCATGTTACTTTTTATGTTGAGGTGTTGTTTTGGTTATTTAGGTAGCCTACTTATTTTAATGGATTGACATGTTACGTTTTATGTTGAGGTGGTGTTTTGGTTATTAATGTAGACCGCTTATTTATGGAAGCCTCTTCTTTTTTTGGAATGCATTAAAAGTATGAAGTGTGCCTTGTCATTGTTTGTTTGTATGTAGCTGATGACCTTAATTTCTATTTTATCAACCCTAGGATAAATCCAACATTAGTCATATGCATCCTAGGGTTGATAAAATAGAAATTAAGGTCATCAGCTACATACAAACAAACAACGACAAGGCACACTTCATACTTTTAATGCATTCCAAAAAAGAAGAGGCTTCCATAAATAAGCGGTCTACATTAATAACCAAAACACCACCTCAACATAAAACGTAACATGTCAATCCATTAAAATAAGTAGGCTACCTAAATAACCAAAACAACACCTCAACATAAAAAGTAACATGCCAATCCATTAAAATAAGCGGTCTACATTAATAACCAAAACACCACCTCAACATAAAACGTAACATGTCAATCCATTAAAATAAATAGTCTACCTAAATAACCAAAACAACACCTCAACATAAAAAGTAACATGCCAATCAATTAAAATAAGCAGTCTACCTAAATAACCAAAACAACACCTCACCTCTCTCGATCCACTTCTATGCTTATGTAATTGACTGGTGGATTTGGGTCCATTGGTAAGGGGTGCATTGGTTCATATGTCACCATTTCTGATTCAAACACCAACACTCGAACAACCCTATAGAGAAAGACTCCATGTATGGGTGAGGAAGTCTCAAAATAACTTTTGTCAAAAAGTACTTCTATAATTAAATTTATGGGATCCATAATGGTTATTTCATCTATAAACCGTGGGTGTGGTGCATCTACCTGTAAGAAAAAACAACATTAAAAAATAATTACAAAAAAAAGGAACAGAAAGAAGTTTTAATTATAAAAAAGAATGGAAAAAAACTAATCACCTCCAAAAGAAAACGCTGTTCTCCAATAGTAAATGCATGGGTTTGATGGTTGCCCAGCACCTGTAGAGGCTGAGTCATATAACTTACCTTCCAGAGTCTTGTTCAAAATAAGACAGGTGATTAAGCAACCATAAAGAAGTTAAAAAAAAAAACAATTGAGACAACGCACACCAAAACCTAAACCCAAAACTCCAAATGGAAACCCACAACCCACCAAAAACTCACTCGAAACCCAAAAACCAACCCAACTCCAAACCCAAGCCCCATCTAATGATTTCACTCCTCTAACTCCCAAATCACCGAGCAGAAACCCAGCAAAAACCCACCCAAAGCCCAAAACCACCGACACATACCCCATACAATCAATAATTTTTTTTTTTTAAACTCTCCATCAATTGATTTCACTCATCCATCATTCAAATCAAAACCCTCCCCAACCCCAAACTCAACCCCACCTCTATCACCAAACAAACCACTGGTTCGTATTCTCCATCACCCGTACCCTTTCCCACCCGAACCGAAACCCAAACAAAATCGAATCAAATTGAAAAGAAAGAAAAAGGAAATCCGAATTCTTAACTTCTGGCACGGTTTAGAGTTGAGTTTTCTTCCGGTTTCGAGAATCGGTGAAATATAATACCGCGGATCGTCTAAGAGAGTGAGAGAAGTGACGGTGAAGAGCCGCTGAGGATCCATAGATATTACTAAGAGAGATCGAAGGCTACTCTAAACCGCAAGAAAACTCAACTCCAAACCCTAAGGAGAGCTCGGCTCTAAATCCTAAGAGAACTCGGCTCTAAATCTACTCGTCTTGAACTGGATGACCCTGTAAGTAAATAAAGAATCAACCTGAACATTGAAACTGATTGCGAGGGTCCGTTGAGATGCCCGTGTGTAAGAATATCAGGGTCCGTTGAGATGCCTGTGTGTAAGAAGATTTGCATTTTGATGCAGAATCACATAGAGATAAGAGAGAGAGGGTAGTAGTCCTAAAAAATCGACATTGAACGTGATTGCCAGGGTCCGTTGAGATGCCTGTGTCGAAGAAGATCAGGGTCCATTTTGACGCAGAGAGAGATAAGAGATAGAGGGCATTTCGATGGAAAGAGAGATAAGAGCTAGAGTAAGAAGATTTGAGAATTGCATTTTGAAGGAAAGAGAGACAGGAGGTAGAGAGGGTACTAGTCCTCTAAGAAAGAATATCAGTCCTAGAGAATATTAGTGGAGAATAGGTAGAACCGTAGAGGGATACTTATATTATGGGGATTTTACCAAATAAATGGTGCTAATCGTATATACGCTCATTTTAAACAAAAATACATCAATATACCTATTTTAGTGTTCGTACAGTGTTTTTGGATGCTTTTACCCATCGCTGTGCAAACGACATTGTCATGTCATTATAGACCTTATACCTCAATCGATTTCATTCTCCCGTTCTTCCCCAAAATTGAACCTCTCCCGCCCTTTCTCTCTTTCTTCGTCGCTTCTGCTCTCTCTTTCCCTCTCCATCTCCGCTCCCAGCTCTCTCTTTCCCTCTCTCCGTCATCCCTCTCCTTCTACCCCTCACAGAAAATCTAGGGTTTTAGTCGTTCCAACTTCCAACCCTCCGAAGAACAAGATCCCGCCAAATCTCTCTCTCTCTCTCTCTCTCTCTCTCTCTCTCTCTTCCTAAAAAAGATCCGCTCTTGATCTGTATTTCTTATGGATTCTCTCAATCATGGCCGTCAGATTCGTCACCTTCGTCTCTTTGCTACTTTTCTCGGTTCTTCTCCTACCCTATTTGATCCACGCTACGCAAGTCAATTACTGTGGTGAGTAGATCTTCGAATCCATATATGGTTTCTCTTTCGATGCTTGATTCGATTTGATGTTTTCAGTTTTTTTTTTTTATATCTTTTGAATCGGAAGGAAGGAATCGGTTCTTGTGAAGTTAATCAAATGAAAGTTCTACTTGTTGATTTTGATAAGGTCTTTGTGTTGGAGGAATTTTTGTGTTGTATGCCGATTTTTTAAAATTGCATTTTTTTGTATCTTCATTGGAATTGGATTTTTAAGAATTGGGACCAGATGTGGATTCTTTGGTGTTGTTTTTTAAATAATCTCGCTCTTGTTCTATCGGAATCGATTTGATGTAATTAGATAAAGTTTGATGCGATAAAACTGGCAATTTGATGTTTTTGAAATGATTGTATACGGAAGTGATTGAATAAAATCTGGACTTGATTGTGTGAAGCCATAGTCTAAGTCATTCGTTTGACGAAATAAGCAATCCTCAAAATGATGGGACAAGGCTCAATTGATGACTCATTATTGTTTCCAATCATGTTAGGATATTGATGAATATTTGTGTAAGATCCGTTCTACTTCAACATTGACGTTCTTATTTATATGGTCATTAGAAGCAATTGATTCAACAATTCTGATAAGATAAATTGATGCTTTGAGAAATTGTATAGGGATGTAGATTTCTCACTGTTTATGAGAAGAAGCATTTTCCATCATTGAAACCATTATTATGAGAATTGTAAGATGGGGATTTCACTAAATGATCCAGAGTTTTCTTTTCCCTCTTTACGATCTGGATTTTTTTTCAGATTTGTTTGTTAGAATTCAAGAATTCAGTAGTTTAAAAGGATTATCGATTTCACACAAGGGGAATCTCTTCCAATGAAATTTTTTTTTTTGGTGAACTGTTTATGATTATGGTGCTCATGTTTTAACTATTCAAAAAAAAAAAAAATGGTGCTCCTGTTTTAAAGAAAATTGTGCAAGCACATCTTTCGTAAAGATTTGTTGTATTCCCATTAGTGTTGTTTTTATTATGATTCTAAATGCAATTTCAAAGGCTGTTAATTTGACGTTTGACAAAATCAGTTTAGGATGTTAATTTCTCAGTCATGCTTTTTCTAAAAGTTGGTCCTATTCTATATAAAATACAATTCTTATGATTGCAATTTATTGGATGTAACTTTTTTTTAATCAGTAAAACCACAAACTTATTAAGAGGAAAGGAAAGCCATTATAGGACCAGACACCAAAAAAGAAAAGAGGCATAAGAGCATTATACCCCACAACATAATTACAATTGGATGTAGCTTTCAAGGTGGTAGTGTTTCTGTAAACATGAGCCTTTTATTCCAAAATTGACCTAGAAAATAAGATGGACTTTCAATTCAATAATTTTTTATAATGTCTTTAGCTTCATTTTCTCCCAAATCTAAAATCCTGGCCTTACCCTAGTTTCCTCAGCTCTAAACAATTTCATATTCTCTTTTATTGCTAGAAACATTTCTTTATTCAGTGTATTCAATTGGTTTTTTAAATGTCAGTCTACTACTGTCGGCATCAAAAATTTTAAAACATGGGGAAACTTTACTTGGTGATTTAGATAACCTGATATTCTGAATCTCTGTAATCATGCTCGAGTCCATTAGACTGCTTCAACATGCTAAGATGGATGTCTAGAGTTACAAGAATAAACCTAGGAATGATTGTGTTCATAAGAGGTAAATCACAACTAATAGAAAAAGGAAAACAATACACGAATGTTGTTTGAGATGGTTTGGGCTTGCAAGCTTTGGATCACAACAGCCAGCCCTTGTATAATGCAGTTGGAGATTACAAGTTCAAGGAAGGAGAGGGGGAAATGGAGTCCTTGAATGAAGTAGTGGAGAATGGCATGATAGATTGTGGAGAGATATGATGAACCTGCTTTTGAAGGTTGAGTGGAAGAATGGAACTAAAGCCGGTCCTAGCAGGTGGAACAAGGCTTTGATGATTGTGATCATAATGGGTGATGGATTCTGGCAATACTTGGATAGAATAACGAAACATTCAAGTTTTCAAAGTATTGCATATAATGTTGATTTCTTTTTTATTTTAAGTTTTGGTCATTAGCTTAAGTTCTATTATTTTGCAATTGTATAAAAAAAAAAAACCTATAGATTTCATTTTGTTGATAATAATACTCCTCTGTTGATAATTTAGAAGTTCACGGTTATCATCATCATTATCATTCTTTTGCCAATTTTTTCGATTCTTCTTTCAATTGATATAGTAAATTCATTGGTTGGAGTTGCTTTTTTTGCTTATTTATGAGATAAAATGTGTGTAAATGTTGCTTTATTGAAAGTATTGTTCTGGTCGTGTTTCTTATAAGAGATTCAGATTTCCTAAATGTATAGGTAGGAATACTGAAAAAAAAATGCTTCAATGCAAGGTCTAGTTTTGATCCATTTCGATGACTAGTTAACAGTTAGTGGGTTCAGTAATTGTGTTCTCTGATTTTATGATGATTGCAGAGAGGGGAGGTCACTATGACGTTGAGGTCAAGGGAGTCAAGATATCTCTAGATCCAGTGGTGAGAAGCAGGCTAGCTACTTTCAGCATCTCTGCATCTACTGGTAAGTTCATGTTGCCTAGATTTGTTATATTACTTTGTTTTGTTTCTCTTTTAAGGGAGATTAGTTTCTTGCTCATTGATTCACTGAGTTCTCCTTTACATGTTACTCTTATAAGGAAGATGAGCATTGAGTTATGAGCTATATATACTACTACTTCATACCTTGCTTTTATAGGTGAGATGAGCTTCAAGAAAATGGATGACAAGAAGCGCCCACGTGACTTTGTACCTGAAGCTGATTTGTAAGGAATACAGCCACTTCCTTCTGATTTTGATAAGTAGAAGAGATACAAAGTGGAAGACGATCGTAGAGGGTATTCTTCAGAATGAGGGAGGCGGTCTGTAGGCATGGTATAGCCTGTCCTGAATAAGGTTGTGGAATTGGGCTGCAGTCATAGACAAGAAGCCAATCTCCATCTTTGTTTGTGCATATTTGGTTGATGGGAGGGTTATCACCACCGGCTATACCACAGTTGCTGATGCTGCTACTATAAAGTCAATCATTGTTTATATTTCCCCTAAAGACATAGACATGACAGTTGTGCTCTAAATTTGTTATTGCTTTAACCATTCATTGTATCGTTGTTGTACTCACATCGTTCTAGATAAAGTGGTCTATATAGCAATCAAGTTATAAGTTTGGAAAGCCACAACTGTTGAATTTTTATTGCTTTACATTAGTAATCAACAATTACAATTTTGGAGCATTTTCTTTCATTTTTGTTGTCCAGCAATGAGACTGGCCCTGACTATAAATTGAAATACATAAGCAATAAAAAAAGGCTCACAAATTTCACCCAGATTAGTGGTTTTTAAATTTTTTGACAATGATATCGTTACGATCCTTTAGAGTTTTCAATGACATTGGCTCAGACTATATATTGAGATACATAAACAATGAAAAAGGCTCACTAATTTCTCCCAGATTAGTGATTTCTAAATATTTTTTTATAACGATATCGTTACAATCCTTTAGAGTTTTTTTGCCTCTCTTTTCCCTCTCCAGTAACTACATTGGCCTTGACTATATATTGAGATGAATAAACAATGAAAAAGGCCCTAACTATTAATTGAGATGCATAAACAATGAAAAAGGCGCAACCACATTGGCCTTGACTGTATATTGAGATGAATAAACAATGAAAAAGGCTTTAACTATATATTGAGATAAATAAACAATGAAAAAGGCGCACGGAGGTTACCAAGAAGACAAAATTGCAAATATTCCAACAACGAAATCGTTACTGTCCTTTAGAGTTTTCAGTCTCAAATTTGTTATCCAGCAAGTTGATGGTCTCGATTTTAAAATGTGATCTTTAAACAATGGGAAAGACTCATGAATGCTGCTCATATTGATATGTCAGTATATTCATGTAAAGTAAGAAATAACTGGTTATAGAAGGTTCGAACTCTCATTGGCAGGGTTTGAACCTTCAGTCCCTCTGGAAAATGGCTCGAAAGAGTTGGCCAGTGAAGGTTCGAACCCTCATTGGCAGGGTTTAAACCTTCTAGATATTTGGAAAATGGCTCAAAAGAGTTGGTTACTGAAGGTTCAAACTCTCATTGGCAGGGTTCGAACCTTTAGTCTCTCTGGAAAATGGCTGGAAATAGCTGGTCAATGAAGGTTTGAACCCTCATTGGCAGCGTTCGAACCTTCTGGATCTTTGGAAAATGGCTCGAAAGAGCTGGTTACTGAAGGTTCGAACTCTCGTTGGCAGGGTTCGAACCTTCAATCTCTCTGGAAAATGGCTCAAAATAGCTTGTCAATGAAAGTTCGAACCCTCATTGGCAGGGTTCGAACCTTCTGGATCTTTGGAAAATTGCTCGAAAGAGCTGGTTACTGAAGCTTCGAACTCTCATTGGCAGGGTTCGAACCTTCGTTATCTGAAAATTTTGAAAACTAGATTTTGAGTGAAATTGTGAGTCTTTCTTATTGTTTATGCATCTCAATATAAACTCACCATTATTTCCTTGTTGGATACAAAAAATGGATGAAGAAACTATAAATGGTGCTAACGATACCGTTATTAAAAAACAATGTCGGGCACAAAATTCAAGTTCGTATGAGTAGAAATTTAAGTTCTTAAAGATTCCCCCCCTAAAAAACATCTATAGATTATCCCAGCTGCAATTATAAAAGATTTTTTCTTATGTTTGTTGCTATTCTTAACCATATGGGATCTATGAATTGATTGGGTTAATCGTTAATGGTGCATTGCTGAAATGTTTTTATGTTTGTTGCACCCATCATGTCTTTCTAATTTTGTACTATAATGCTCCGCCTTTTTTACTAATCTGAAAGCCTAAAATTATGTGTGGGGTACTTGATTGATTGGTGCTAACAAAAGAAGATGACAAGTACCATTGACCCTTTGCCTTTCTTTTTCGCATTAAACACAATTTACTATAATTTCATTTTCAAATCCTATCATATTTGACCTCTTTTTTTTTTTTTTTGGGAGGCCAGAGTTTGAGAGCTTCAGGGATGAAGGCATGGATCTAGTTCCTTCAAAGTGGAAAGGAATTTGTCAAAATAACACCAAAGCTGGAGTTAGTTACAACATGTCTTTTTGTAAAACTGACTGACATCACCTTTGAATGATTCTTTTTGTTCATAGCTGTTATTCTTAGTCATGTTGATGGTGAGGTTATGAAATGTCATATAAAGGGATTGTAACGTTCTTGAATTCCCATGCTCTCTTTCCTTTTTCTTTTTTTCTTTTGACCCTTTTGTCTGGTGGCATAAAGTTTGGAACCGTTCTTGTACTTATCTAGAACATCTTTGCAACATAGTTGCTCCACATACATCAATTTCAGTACAAGGCATTGAAAAAATGATTCATGATAAAGAATAAAACCAGAACAGGCTTTTCTACATGACAAATGGGTTGGAAACATGGAGTTGAAAAGGGTAAACTCAAATGGCCTTTATTTCATTTCAAAATGTTAGAAAATGTTCTTATAAAATTATGGAATGTTTGGAACCCAATAATTATTCTAGCACACAAAGGTCACACACCCTTTACAAGTAGATTGGCTTCAAACATAGAACAATTCCTCCCTCATACAAAATGCACCCGACAAGGACCGCTTGATTTGCTTCCATATTTCGCCTCCGGTGGACGTAGATTTACAAGTTCCAAACACTACTAGATGCTACTCTGCAAGATTAAACAAAATCCATAAGAAAGTTGAATGTCATAAAAGAGGTAGAATTTTGGAAGTGCATGTAATGATAGTATGCATTAAAAAAATGAAAGAAAGAAATTGTTGACGTTCATTATTTCAATTTTTAAGTTCTGACCTTTTGTATCATTGAAGCAAGCTCTTCAATCTGTTTAATTGCAAACCACAACAGCAGGAATCAATAAAACAAAAGAAGGCGTGCAGCCATGAAAAATCAACAGCTAAAGCACAAGAGAATCTTTGATAGAAATGCGGAAACATAAACAACAAACATTATACTAAAACCCAACTTGACCCGATTGTCATGTCATAATAGCAGAAAAGTGATGCCATGAACCAAAGCAGTAGAATTGTAGAAACGAAAATAAAAAATAATTATTCATTCACGATTCACACTTCAACTTAATATCAAAAGTCAAGTATCATAAAAAATAATTTGGATCCTATCTCTACATGATAAACGAGCTCACATCTCTCACCAACCATAAAAAACATGACTAGGAAACAAAAGAAAATGGGATAAATCAGCATAGTAAGGTAAAATCACAAGCCTAAATCTTTAAGAACTTGAATTCCTACTCATAGAACTTGAATTTTGTGCCCAACATTGTTTTTTGATAACGATATCGTTACCATCATTTATAGTTTCTTCATCTATTTTTTGTGTCCAATAAGAAAATAATGGTGAATTTATATTGAGATGCATAAAAAATAGGAAAGACTCACGATTTCACTCAAAATCTAGTTTTCAAAATTTTCTAATAATGATATCGTTACAATTCTTTATAAGTTCTTCACCCATTTTTTTTTTTTTTGTCTCCAACAACAAAATGATAATGCCTTCATAATGGGGTGCATAAACAATGAGAAAGGCTTACGGATTTGACTCAGAAATTTATTTTCCTAATAGGTATAGTTTGCCACTCGCAGATTCTACACTTGGGTCACGAGTTCCCTATTATTAGTTCCAGTTTTTTCTACTTCTTCCATGAACTAAACCTATACAAACACATCCCTTTTGCTTTTAAAAGAACAATGTACTCAAAATCAAACAATGTACAATGCAGTCATGACAAAAACTGTGCTAAGCAGTGGTCATTGGACTTAGCCAACAGATATCGCTCTTTCAAGAGATTCATGAGCAGTGTATCTCTAGGACCAACTCCCGACATAGCCAACACATCCAGATTGAAGATTTACAAAGATGAAAGAAAAGAATTCACATTATTTCGTTAACCAAATAATTAAATTTTTTTTAGAACCATAGATTTGAAGAATACCTTAAAGTCATCTAGGTCAAGAATAAGTGGAAGGGAGCCAACAGATGAAATGGGCTCAATCAGTCTCATAGGAGAAATCATGCGAAAAGACAAGTGATTTGATGATTGTGCTCAATCAGTGTCTTGGATCAGTAGCTGATGTAAATATAATGAATAATAGTTTTAATTGTTTGACAGTCACATTTCATGTCACAAGAGATCTGATCAGTAGAAAAGAAAATAATTAAAAAACAATATCTTTCAAAGGAAAAAAGAAATGGAAATGTATTCAAAGAGAATGTTTGAGAAACTACAATTCTTGTCAACCAAATCAGGAAAGATGCTTTCTTCTAGGACCTGCCAAATGCTCTTGCAATTACCTCAACCTTTTGAATTTAGAACATTCATTATCAACAAAAAAGGAAGAAATGAACTTAACAACAGTGACAATAAAAAAGGCCACATGCCCGTGTTAAAATATTTCTCCATCTTGTTTAATTTATGTTCATTGTTTGATTGTCATTCAATAAATAGAACTATAGGTAATTACATTAATAGGTAAAGTAAGTGCCTAAGTTCAAACGATTCAAATGGGGCGTAAGCGGAACAACAATTATAGTTCAGTCACACATTTATCTCGTGATCAAGACCATTAGTAAAACATGGACCTATTACAAATCCCTACCCTCCTCCCACCCAAATCAGAAAGGCTTTTCCATAGATAAAGCAAAAAAAGTTGCATTTCCTTGTGGAAAATTTTATGTTTCAAACAGTGGAAATGAAGTCCACAGAAAATCAAATATGCCCATACTTATAGAAGATGGCTATGGAAATTGGAAAGATCTCTATTCGTGGATTATTATAAGTGATACATGAAAGAAAATAACAAGTTATAATCCCAGTACATCATCTCCTTTGCTATGTACAATAGCATAGAGGGAAAGAATTTCCATTGTTGTCAATATCTATTTGTGGGCTATTGGGTGGGCCATAAGTGTCACACCCTTTGTGATGAGAAAAGGCAATCGCATTGTCGTATTATCACGTTTTAAATGCTTCAGAAGCTTCAATGTCCCAATCTCCCTCTTTATCTAACACCATCATCAACACATCCACCCAAAACTCACACCCACACACACAAATAGAGAGAGAGAGAGAGAGATCTTATAGGAAATTTGAAATAGAGACTAAGAGACAAAACCAAAACATGGAAAAAGAGTTGCCTCGTATAGTCTCACGACGTGCAGGCCCTTAAGAAGCTTTAAATGTACCGATCTCCTCCTTTATCTGCAAAAGCAACACCATCAATTACTCTCATCAACCAATTACTCTTCAAGAGATTATCATAATTTAACAAACCAAGAACAGATATTTGTAAGCAAAATCTCTCCATGAGAATATAAAAATCACAAAAACCAAATGAAGAAGAAGAAAAATAAAAAAACGCATTTCTCAACTGCTAACAATCTTCAACCATAATTTTTAATACATAATGATCTTTCCTGCACTTTCCTGAGACCAAACCTCTTTCAATTAGATCTGAAAATGTCCACCCAAACAACTGTGATTAAACAATTAAACACACCCATTCCTCTTAAACCCATATCCAAATTTAAGAACAAGTTCAAGATGAGAATGAAAAAAAGGACACCCAGATTGGATTAAGAAGAAGAAAGATAAAAACAAAAAAATGGGCAGCATAAGCTAAATTCAAGGTGGAAGACGATACTAATTCAAATCTTATCTATAAATCCTAGAAATCCAAAAATGGGGATGAAATAAAAAGTACCCAAGATCTGATTCAGAGAGAGAGAGAGGAGAGAGTGATTGAGACCCTCTGCCTCTTCCCATAGTTAATCAACTTAATAAAAAACAAGAGCAAGTAGAAAGATGAACAACATACCTGACGATCCAATTGATGATGTCTCTCTCTAAACAGATTTAGGGAGTTATTCGACCTTCAAATAGGTAGGATGAGGGCAAGAAAGAGGAGGGAGCAAAGGAGAAAGAGAGAAAAGGCGGGAGAGGAGAAAGTTGGCGAAGAGAAGAAGAACAAAATCATTCGATTGAGGTGCTAGGGTTATAATTTCATGACGATTTCGTTCGCAGAATGAGGGGTAAAAGCGTCCAAAATGAGTGTACAAGCACCAATACAGGTGTTTTGGTGTATTTCTGTTTTAAATGGGCTAATACCTGTCTTGCAACACTTTATTGGTAAAAATTCCTTATATTATCTTCTTCTTTCCTCCTTTCTTGGGAGGGCCCGAGTCGATCCGGGCCAAAGCAGGCCGGACTGGATATGTAATTGGGGCGATTAATAACTAGACCAGGGTTGGATTAAGTGATAGAAAGCCCATAGCGTGGCCAGTATAACAAATGCATGTAATTTAATTTAATTAGTGCTTAAATGCCCATAAAAGTGATAAAAAGCCTAGTTCAGCTCAGCCCAATTAATTAAATGGAGGGGCTAGAGCCTAACTTTATGGCCCGTATCGGGCTTGGGCCAGGCCTGTGCCGATATTTCTAAAGCCAGGCCAGACTTGGATATGCCTTAGCCAGGCCCATGAACACCCCTTCTCTGCCTTCTCTTCTTTTCTCTTTTTTCTAGTCCTCCTTCTCTTTCCTCTCCCTCCTCTCTCCTATGGAAATTTACAGAAAAAAAGTGTGTGAAGATTTGAAATTTTTAAAAAGGTATAAAAGCCTTCTATAATTATTTCAATCACGTTCTCTCTATAAAAAGATTTTGAAAAAATGACAGAAATGCCCTTATGTCATTATTCTTCCTTTTTTTTTTTTCATAAATCATGTAAGAGAATTGATCAAGTCTAACCCAAATGACCTAGTGGGGGCCACTTTAACTAGCTTTGTGCATGGATGGTTAGAAAGGGGGACTCCAAATGACTAAAAAAACTAGTTTCATTAAATGGCCATGATTATCAAAATCAAAATGACTAATTTTAGAGAGGAAAGAGGTTAAAAAAGGACAAAACCCGCTACAGGGGAAGGGTATTATTGTCATTTATCAAAACATCATATGGAGAGGACTTAGATTTAAATAATAGTGGAAAACTTTTATACTTTTTTGAAATATTATAATCTTTATGTACTTTTTTTAAAATGAGGCAAAAGTTTTATACTTTGTTTAAAAAATTCTAATAAATTTAATTATTAATGCATAAAACTATTTAATTAAGTTCATCATATGGTCAATTTTATGGTGCCAACTCTGATCGAAGTAAAACTTGAGGATATCTCAGTTTTTGATAAGTTTCTTATTTGTTTACTTTGGACTCTTATTTTCTTATATTATGGTGTAAACTCTCATTCAGTTTTATTTTATTCTTCCACTCAAGATACTGTCATTTTTTTGGACTATTGGATGGGGCTCGCATGGCTGGATATGTGGTGGCTGAACTATTGGATGGGGCTCTCTTTTGAATAAGTGTGACTTGTGATGTGTGTAATCAATAAAATACCGTAAGTGCATGACGTCTATAAATAGAAATTGGCTGGTGCGGGTCAAACCCACAGAGAGCGATCAAGAATAAAATTCAAAAGACATCACACATTAACAATGCACAAACTAAAGCAACTAGAATATAAGATATTGATAATAATAAAGAGATAATCAATAATAATAATTAGATAAGGGCATCTAAAACCCATTAAGCATTCATAAACATCCTTTTTTCAGGCAAACACATGTTGATCAGTTTTTCTACTTCATATTTGTACCCAATCAAGGCATCCAAATCCAGATAATCTAACTTTGAAATCAATTTCTCTCAAAAGAGATGGTTTTTCTATATAATAAAAAAATCTATCAAAACACCCAAGACCTCCTTCCCTTTATAAATGTGTTAAAATCACCTAATAATCACCTATCAAACCTAAGCATAGACCATAAAAAAGAACATATTCCTGAGCATAATCTATAAAAAGTAAGCATAGATGTTAAAAAAGTAAGCATAGATGTTAAAAGACTTATTTTAACATTGAGAACTACAAAAAGTAGGGTACATGCCGGCGCGAAGGCAAGTTTACTCTAACATTCAAGCACAAAAAACAACTAGATCAACAAGCATTCACATGGATAAAGAGAAATTCTAGAATAATTAACTTCATCTAGAGCCTCGATTGCTAAGTTACATGCCCATTGCACGTAAGAAAAAGATGGTCTTCATTAAAAACATTTTTAAGTACAACTTTAGCTCCTCATAATCCTAAGTTTTGCTTGGGCAATGCCCAAAGCTACCTTAAAAAAAATAGAAAAAGTGGAGAACTAGAATTAGGGGACCTAGATCTAGAAGGGGGGAACAGGGAAGAGGAGAGAGAGGGGGGTGGACGTCCTAGGCTAGGGAGCATGCCTTTGGACATCCCTTATTAGAAAACAGATGTTGACAAAGTTCCGTCAGAACTTGGAGTCGCCATCCAAAGACACCTCTCGCTATAGCGAGGGTGACTCTCACTATAGCAAGAATGACGCAGGAAGCCAGGTTGGTTCAGGACTCTATTTTAAGAGTTTGAAAACAACTTCTTTCCTTATTGGATTATTATTAGGAGTCTTAACCACGAATTTGGGGCTATAAATTGGGTGTTTCTCACAACCAAAAGACAGACAAATCATCTTAGTGATCTAATTGAGAGAAATATTCTCTAGAGATTTATTGAAGAGTTGTGATGCCAAGTACCCTAGAGAGCCAGTTTCTTCTGCATAGTTTGTAGAAGATCATCTTCTTGTGTAGAAGATTTGAGGAGTGAAGCACTGGATTGAATCTATTGCAATCAATGGTGTGAAGTCATTGAAGCGTGAAGCGACACAAGATAACTTCAGTCTTTAGATAGGGGATATCTGGGGAGGAAATTTGAGTCTCTTGTAATTGCGAGTTTCATAGTATTTGATTTGATCTACTTTAGATCGGTGGTTTTTCACCCGGTTAGAGTTTTCCACCTTAAATTTGGTGTCCTTGTGGTGTGTGCTTCTGATTTAATTTTCGCTGTATAGATTATTATTTTTTGCACACTATTGGGTTAATTTATTGAGTGGACCAATCTAGAGATCTCATACCCTAAACCTTCATCCCCCCTAGGGGTCTATTTATAGCTTTTTCCTCATTCTTTTTGGCTTGAGACTCTTCCAAAAATAAAACTTTGTCCTGGCTTGACTTGTAAGCAAAGTAATTGTAATTTGAATTGGAGTTGGTTTGATCTTCTTTTTTTTTTTTTTTTATTTCGAACACAACTGTGAGCAGCGAAACCTACAGAAAATCTCTCTGCTGCACAATAGATAAGAATTTGTGGTCTGGATTGAGTAGAAGAGGAGAAAGACAAGGAGATAATGGGGGGATGAGGTGGACGTCCAAGGGTTGTGGGCCCCAGGGTTGGACATCCACACCGTTTGGCTTTTTTTGAGTGAGATTTTTATCTTCTTTCTTTATTTAACTTGATCTTCTAATCCTTTTGTAAGGACCCGATCATGGATTTTCCGAATAAATTAATTTTGACCATAGATGTGATCACATGTGGACCCTACCCATCTTATTAGACTTTTATTTTCATTTAATTATTATTTTGATGATTGTCCTATCATTAGTATGTTAAGTCTCACTTAGTGGGTCCCATCATTGGATAAGAGAAAGTAGAATTTCAAGATGATTCTATTAGGAGATTAGATTAATTTAAAAAGAGTTTTTAGTATATACCCCCATAAGGTTTCTATTATTTGTAAATAGGCCCCCGTAATTTTAGTATTTGTAAATAGACCCTTTCCTTTTCATTTCAATACCTTTCATGTCCTCAAAATCAGTATTCGTAATAAGAATGGGTAATCACCAAGAGATTTGTATTGAACTTTTATAAAAATGACACCTTTGCCCTTACATCCATTAAATAAAAATGAGTATATTATTATTTACAAAAATTCCATTAATTTATCCCAAATCCCAAAGGTCTCTCTCAATAACTCTTTAGTACACATGAAGCCTAATTATGTATTTTGAAACTCTCATCAATCTAACGATGGGTCGTGCATGGATTGGATCAATTATAACCAATTATAACCACAGGTGTTGATTGTCATTATGGTCGATTTGGGTTTAAGGAATTAAGCCCTTTATTGTTAAAAATAGATTTGCTTATGGTTAATCTCTCCCACTAAATTTAATTATTAATGTTACAAGCTTTAGGGAATAATAAGTATAGACTTTTAAATTTATGCATATGGGGATAAAGAGAAGGGCAAAAGTGTCATTTCACTTTAAAAACTTTTATATTCCGGGCAAAAGAAGGATGTTTATTTAAATAATTGATGATATTACAATAAGATTGTTCATGAAATAAATAGCAGCCTCCCAGACATGAGTTAAGCAAAAAGAGGCCTCATCACAGATTTCTCTATCTACATCCTTATCGCTAACAAAATACCACTCGTGCTCGCTACCGTTGATGAAGGTATTAGTCAATTGCATGGTTGTCGTTGTAACTGCAGTACCTAGTTCAAACCTGCGACTCTAAATGACGCTTATTGATCGTACCCTCAATTGGGTTGCCGTAGTGCTCGAGGAAGCATCGAGATTCACTAAGTTGTGGAAGAATGCTCTCGTGTAGGCTGCCGCCCGTCTCGTTCATTAGTGTAGACTTCTCGGGCTTGCAGAGCTAAGGCAGCTGCAATGTTTATGATGACCGGACCATCTAGCTTTGCCAGTAAATCTGCGAGTCTATTCGCAGATCTCTTACAGTAATGAATTGACCAGTTTGAATTGCTGCAAGAAGATGCATGACCCATTTCCATAGACCTATCATATCCCATGTTAAATGACCTGAAGTTTGGATGGATGTCTCCAGTGCTAGGCAGTCACCTTCCACTTGGATATTAGACAGATGGAGGTCATGGCAGTGTAGTAACCCGCATTGCAATATGTTAAGTTCAGCTTCAAGCGGGTGTGCAGCATGGATGTCCCCAGAGTACGTCGTGACCAAATTGCCAAATGGGTCTCGTATGACGCCACCAACTCTTGCCTGATTTGTGAAGTGATTGAAAGCATCATCAAAATTGAGCTTCAACCATCTTGGCAAAGGTGGAAGCCATCAATCTGTTTGGACAACAGTAGCAGGGTCTGGGAAGATTTCTTTGTGGAGGTGATACAAGGTTGAGATTTTGAGGCCTTGGATAACAATCGTCGTTTGGCATTTTGGCCGCGGTGGTTTAAGCCCCATATCCATCATTGGGAGAAGTCGATTTCCAGGTCCTTCTTGAAGCCCAGCTGACTCCACGTTGGACTCCCTCTCTATTGCTAGAAGTTTGGCCTTGCTATGTTTGTCTCTGTATTTGGGAGATATCGGGCTGATCTATTTCTTGAAAATTGAATTGGGTTGAGAGGTGTCTTCTGTTCCTCTAAGCATTCATGCCGCCACTCCATTTCGATTGTCCGTGGTTGGGGTAAGACGGAGGTAGTCATCGGAGTTGGGACCTGATGGCTGTGGGAATTGAAAAGGTTGAACGGCAGAGGGATTGGTACCCACAACAACTGTTCCTGGGGCTAGAGAAATGGGATGAGATGAAGTCTGAGCCTCATGTCGCTTCGCCAAAGCATGAAGAATTTGGGATGGGATGAAGCTTGAGCCTTAGGTCGCACAGCGCCCACCGGCCATAAGCTGGGAGGAAAGGGAAAGGTCCAGGGAGTTGTTCTGTGAAAGTAGTTTGTGGAGTGATCCATTGGAGGCTGAAGAAGGTGATGATGTTCAACGGTGTCTGGCATGGAGGTGAGTCATGTTGAAATGGAACAGTGGATGATGGTTAAAATATCCCCGTTGGGCGATGGGGATGATGGGACGGGTCGGGTGGTAGTAACGTGGTGGGTCTTAGGCTGTTGGGCGACTCGGGCAGTGGGTCAGTTTGAAAATGGGTCATATCCATTAGGTCATTATGAGCTTGCTCATTAATGCATGAGTTTGTAACAGTGTTTCTTGCGGCTGCCTTGTCCCTGGTGGGACCTATTCCTTCGTGGTAATTCACATGGTAATCTAACATCGCCTTATCACTTTCGAAATTTGTAGCCCCATAGATCTGCACCCCTAGAGATTACGTGTTAGCGGAATTTTGCAAAATCTTATCCCGGGGAGCTAGCGCCGATACAGAGGATTTCCGGAACGGGCCCTTAGATTTGGGCAGTGTCATACTGGCTCCTTTGTCTGATCCTTCTTGGACTGAGACTCTTGTGGCCCCTTGTTTGTGTGGGACCTGTTCTCCTTGGTGTTGATGGACCTGTTCTCCTCGGTTTTGTTCGATACTCCAATTTGCCTTCAGACCCGTCTACAGTGAGCTGGTACTTGCGTCTCCTGCATCAGTATCTAACGTGGCAAAGCTATTGACAAATGGATTTGCTGGCGTTTCGGAAACTGAGTGTCTTCCAAATTTGTTTGTTCCTTGAAGTTGTAGCCCGTTTCGGCATGACTGTCCTCTGTGTTGTAACACCATCCATGTAGACTCTGACTCTTGTGTGTTTCTGTTGCTCGGCCCTCCTTCCTACCCGATCCTACTTCCGTGTGTCCTCTGGTTAGCAGAGGAATTGGATATGGGCTTTATCTTATAGGTAGCACATGTCGCTGCAAAGGCAATGAATATTCTGCAAGTGGCACATTTTGGTGGAGGATTTTCCATTATAAATTTCTGGAAACAATTACCCTCTGGTGTTCGGATGTAGACTCCATCTAGGAATTCCGAATTTAGATTCATGTCAACTAGCACTCTAGAAAGCATCGCTCTATGAGTTGCCTACCCCCTAGGGAGTGTAACTTCATCCGGCCTAAATAGATTCCTTGTCGTTTTTACAATTTTTTGAAGGTGCTTTGTCTCCCAGTATTCCATAGGGAGTCAGGTAACATGATCCAGACCGGTAACTGTTCAATAACCGCGGTTAGCGGATCAAAGTTCGGTACCTAACTAGTTAGCACTAACTGATGGCCAGCGATTTTCCAGGGGGAAGCTGAATGATAAGTCCACAAAACTAGGTCATTAAGTCATCATTTCATTAGCATTTGTGGACTTCATTAGGCTTTATTGCATAGAATTGCATTTAATTTCATGATTACATGCATTTGAGAATTTTTTTGGAGAAATGGTCAAAATTGGTCAAAATTCATTGAATTGCATGACTTTTTGAAATTAAGTTTTTCTCATCTCATTTATCACCCCAAAATCAGGCTTTTGGTTCATCAATGCATATCTTGCTATTTTTGGCACCATGTGCTATTTTTGGAAAGTTGGTCATTTTGGTGCATCAATAGGCATGTAGGGTCCCATACATGGTTCATAATTATTTTCTTACATATAATTAATGTTAAAATTGCCTCTTTCTATTTATAGGAAAAAACAAGAAATGGAACCCGCATTGAAAAGAAATTGAGTAGGAGGAGCCCCACTTTGTTAGCATGAGAATTCATATTTTATGGGCCCACATGATGAAGAAAGAGATTCGTTTAAGAATGGAAACAAGATTTAAAGAAGCATAGAAGAGTCAAACTTGCAAAAGAAGAAATCTAATCTAAGAAGGAATCCAACCAAAGATGGAAAGTAAATCAAGAAACAAGAGCAGAAACCCAAGATGTGTTGGACGTCCCACATATGGGTTGCACAAGAAAAGTACACAATCTGATTTTTTTGGAATCCTTCTCATGTGCAATCTTAAAGACCTTTTGAGGAGTCCAAAGATGGAAAGAATGGGACCACAAGACTTTATCATTATCAAGAAAAGTTGCCAAGAGGAGGATTGCTTGGAGTTCAAGCCAAGATGGAAGAGGAGTCTTACCAAACAAAGAAACATAAAAAAAATTATAAAAAGGAGCCAGCCAAGAGGGCTGGACGTCCATGCCTAGAAGTTGAAAAACTTGAAAGTTTTCTCTCTCTTTCCACTCCCATCCACCCTTTCTCTCTAATCCCCATCTTCTTCTTCTCCATTCTAATTCTTTAGACATAGATTGAGAGATCATGTTGAGAGAATGATGAAGAGAGAAGAATCTTAAATTTTTGTATTTCAAGATCAAGGAATAAAGACACTGCTTGGATTGATTCTGCATATTCTTTATGTAAGTATGTTAAATTTTCTCATTCTAGTTCTTTTATGTGTTTTGATTGGAGACAATATTTCACATGATTAGATCTAGGGTTTGAAAATAAAATAAAAAGGATCAAAAGTCGAGAGACAACAAGTACCCACTTGCATTAATTTTGTTCCTAGTCTGAGAAGAGAGGATTGCATATAATCGCATTTTCAATACTTGTAGAATTGTCTAGTTTTTAGATCTTTGGTACATCTTTTCTACTTTTTATTTTTCCACCCCTTTTGCTTTTATTAATATTATGATTTTTTTTGTTTACAAATTCTAGATTTAAAAAAACCCAATTTGCATCTTTCTATGTGTAGTAGAAACTTTCTATTTTTGTTACTTGCATAGTATATGGTTGGAAAGTGTCTTTGTGCATATATCATATTTGGAAATTGCATTAGAACAGGGTTTTGTTGCTGAAATCACAATATTTGATGACTAATTAGAAAGACTAAATTCGGACTTGGAAGAAGAACAGTGAAAAATCCTGCACAGTTTCAGCAGAACTGATCCAACTGAGTTACAAAAGCCAGTTAAAGGTGAATGTTTTGGTCTGAAAAATAGTAGATTTAAAGTATGGTAATTGGACTTTGAAACCCCAGAATTTCAGCCAAAAACAACCTTGGGAACCGTGTCAGCCAGAGATATAAAAATGGGTAGTTCGAAAGCCTGCGTTTAGCTTTCAGCAGCAAAATAGTTTAAGTAGGCATTTTTAGGTGATCATATTTTTTTCGTTTTAAGTCCTTTTTCCATTCTTCTTCTTCTTCTTTTTTTTTTTTTTTTTTTTTTTTTTTTTTTTTTGTTGTGTTCATGCATCATCAGAGTTTTGATTCCAGCCATTAGATTTAGGTTCATATCATCTTAGGCCTATCGTACAGTCCAACAAAATTGGACCTGTGCAAGAGTTTCCATACTTGGAATTTTTTACAGCATGCATCAGATTTTTAGAAACTTGCATAAGATTGCATTTTTAGCATTTAGGGCATTATAGATCATTCATATTTGTATAAAAAGTGGATCTAATTTAGGAAATTTTGTTTTGATGAGTTTGTTACATTTCCAGGTTATACTTAGAATATAGTTGAATAAACTAAGTTTCTTTACTTAGTTTTGGTTTATTTTTTTATTTAGAAAGTTGTAATTGTTAATTTTCAGTTTTTAGGAATTTTCTTGTAATTTGATTAGTTTCTTTACTAGGTTAGATTTAGTTTCTAAATTAGGATAGGTTAAAGTTGGAAAGTTTCTTAAAAAGCATTGCTCCCTGTGGATAGACCTGGACTCACTAGATTATTACTATAATTGTACCCTATACTTGGGGTCCGATCACTGAACGTGTACTAGCCAAATTCTGTGAGCTAGTGAAGTTGAATAGGAAGAAATTATTCTGCAATTCTATCATTTCTAACTTGCCATGAGTGCACCACACCTTTGGTAGTGGGTGTCGTAATGATGTATTGGAAAGCTTCCTGCCGCAGAACTGGCCTTTTAGTGTCAGGTCGTGTGCACGGCGTGAATCTGCCAGTTGCTCGGCCGAGAATGTGATGACCGGCAGTTTTGATGGCAACGAGCCTGCGAAGGTGTTTAGCCTGATTTGGGATGTAGCATCGTGCCATGGTATTTGGTTTGCAAGATAGAATCAAGGCGTCTTTATATGAACGATTTGCTATGGAATCGGTGGCCGCGAGATCTATCTCCATGATGCCTGGTGCTACAGTAACGCCATGTTCCTCATTGATCATCACACGAGTCGCTTGTTGGGGAGACGCATTTGAGGACATAGGAGTACTCATTGTTTCAGAGATGTCCATGGTTGATGCAGTCGTGGAGGTGGTCTGACGGTGGTGCATTGGAATAAGAATGTCGGGAGGTGGTGGTTGGGAGAACGGGGTATTAGCTGAGGGCGAATGTTGCCGGGCTGAACGGTATCCATGGACGGGGAGAATGAGAAAAATGAACCTTTAGTAGGTGGAAATCTGCGAGACGAACCCAAGCCCTTTTACTCTCGTTACTCTAAAAACTTTTGATGGTTGAAATTCATCAGGCTATTGATTTTTGGGACACGAAAGGTATTAAAATGAAAAGGCAAAAGCCTATTTACAAATACTAAAACTATAGGGGCATATTTATAAATCCTAAAAACCTTAGTAGGGTAAATGCAAAAACCTCATTTAAAAATTTAGGAGTTAAAGATGGAAAAGGGAGATGACTTATGGGTTAGCGGAATTTAGAATCGGAAAGATTGAGATTATTTTCAATGCTTTGAGTGGGGATAAGCTGGACCTCAGTTCTTGATTAACCCAACAATTTTCATAATCCTAATCATGGCCAATTTCCTCCTTTGTACTTATCATTCCCCAATTAGGACTCTCTCTATCTTTTTCTATAAAAGGCATCTCCCTCATCACCTATTCCTCTCTCTCTCTCTCTCTCTCTCTCTCTCCCTCTCTCCCTAGGATTCTCTTTCAAAGGGTTTTCTTCAGGTAATTTCTCATCTTCATGGTCTAAGCCAACCAAACAACCAGCACCTAACCACATTTCCAAGACTCAACCTGCCAGAAACAAATCCAAGCCCATTAGACGTCTGGTAGAATCGAACCAGCCTTATCCTCCCACACAAACAGGCTATGTTGATCCCCCACTAATAGATTTGAACCCACTGTTGAATCAGACCTTTACACCCGACCCAACCACTTGATCAAATTTGAAATTGCATAACCCAAATATGCCCAGATTAGGTCCACCTTTGCTTCACCAAATTAAACTCACTTGCACAAATTACTAACTGGGCCAGGCCAAATTGAACCCGTTTGTTTAGCTCAACCCATTGGCTGAGGACCCCCTTCAGGAATTGGGCCTTCACTCTTTTAATTTAAACCATCGAGTACACCTGAATCAACCCATCTTGACCATTAGAATCTTAAATTGACGCTTCCAGTCCCACCGCAACTCTGATTTTTCATCTGTCTCCACCTATATTTTCCATTTAGGCAGATCTACAATAGTATGGTCAGATTTCTCATCTTTGGTATTGATTAGTAATTTGTTTCATGTAAGTTTAAAGAGGTTAGTTTTGGCTTCAATTGTGGGGCACCATCGTCGTCGTGATCGTCATCTAGCACCCTCGCCTTTTTATTTTTTATTTTTTATTTTTTTTTTGTGCCAAACATTAGGTAAGTGGTCAAATCCATTTAATCATGCTTTGTATTGTTTGTAATTTGATTTGATTTGATTTTACATATTGGCCGAGCCATGCTTTGATTTTAAATGGTTGTTATTCTACTATTTCTTGGTTTCTGATATTATTTTATATGATTCCTAAACTGATTTTATATGTTTCGAATGAATCGGAAAGAATATGATGTAAATGGCTTGAAATCATTCTTCATTGAAACAATGGTTTGGATTATTTAAATTGATTAGTGTTTTGAGTATGATATTTGCACTTACATGTATTCGATGTTTTACATGAGACCCGTTTTCAAAAGCCATTGCTAGAAAATGTCTATACATGTGTTGAGATTTGTGGATGTAACTTCCGTTTATTCTTTTGAGAAAGAGACACATTGTTATTTTGTAGACCTTTGAACCCTCTAAGGCGTTATCTGAAGTTTGGGCAACGCAATGTGGGGACGCCACATGCGAATATCTAGCCCTCCATTGTCGGGTATGACATTGGGATTAGGACCCCTTGCGTGTTATCACTAGTCTGTAGCTAGCCCATTTTGTGTTATTACTGAAGCTTTTGAGATTACACCTAATGGTAATGTGTTACTGAAGCTCTTGGCATTACGCCCGGTGATAATAAAAAGGATCAAATTGTGTTACTGAATTTATGGGTTAAACTCCCATCGGTAACTTTGGATTTTGGATTTGTTTTCAGTCGAGGCTTAATTTTGGCGAGCACACTTTGTTTTGTGATTTGGTCACTGAGGATATGCCTTATATCGGAGAAAAACTAGCATTGCCTTGTTAGCTGGGTCATATGTCCATGCTCTTTTAGAAAAGTGGTTTTTTTTTTTAGAATCATGTCACGACTGATTTCTACCTTAATGTGCAGATTTAATCTATTTTTTATTTAAATGTTTTCGCTATAAGTGTATTTTTTAAAAATTTATTTTATACAATATTGGACCTTAAATCTTAATCTTTGACATTCCACTTTATGATAACATTTATTTTAAGTTATAATTTAATTTGCAAAAACTATATTATACTTGTTTTCAAAAGAAGTAAATTGAAATTATGTGGAGACAACCACTTGAATTATAAATGATTACTCCGGATGCTTACTTGTTATTTGATTACTTATTCACCCCCCTCCGGTTTTCAGTTTGTGTAGGAATATTTGATGTGCTCGAGATGTTAGGAAGTAGATTTGACTCAAGTGATGTGGCATGGCCATTGAACATTTTCTTATAATATTGTGTATAGTTGGATTTATTTTAATTAATAAAGAATTTTAGTTTAGCTCTGTGTTTTTAATCTAATTATGCTAAGTGGGATAGTCGCACCCTGAAATCTGAGGGTCCCAAGGGCCTCGGATCTCGAGGCGTCACACCTTCATGGTATCTATCTCCTTATTGTTGACTCATCATAAATCTCACTTGGATAACACTTCCTTAATTCAAATTCTATCTAGATTCTACTAGAATATTCTTGATTTAAAACTTTAATTTTGATAGGAGAGAAATCTTGGAAAATTGGAAACTTTTAGAGAGAGATATTTGTGCACTAGTGGGGCCCAACTTGGGCATGCATAGGGAAGCATGCCCAAGGGTGTGGTTATTTTTTTTATTTATTTATTTTCTCTTCTTTCTTTTTTCAATTTATCTCTTTCATGTGCGTCCCCATTACTTGTGATAATCCCTACACAATAAAATAAGCAATGGGTGCAATGGGGCCTCAATGTTTTAGATCTATTTAGAGGGACCCAGGAGTGATGAAAAACACTAATCATAGACTTGAGCATTGTATCACGTGAAGGTATTCTTCTTGTCGTCTTCCCAATGTTTGATTTCCAACATAATGATTTATCTTCTTTCCATTTCCTTCAACCTATTTCCAATCTCTCATCATAAGATTGTTAATATTCATGCACTACACATTTTTTTTTTAATGAATCAGCCCATTAAACAGTCCTTCTTGGTTAGGCTTCTGAATGATGTAGTAGTAGTGTAGATAACCCTATTGGGAATATTAGAAGGAAATGTGGTTAGAAGTCATGATCGAACCATGTCATTGCTTCTTTTCTATGGTGTATGACTAGAAGAAGTAGATGATCGTGTACTTGAGATAAACAACGACTGTTTGTTTTTGGCACTCTTAGTATTGAAAAAATAAATGAACGATGCCCCCAATGATAACAGACATCCCAGTCTGTAGTTAGAGATCCATTGAAATTCAACAAATGATGCACCCATTGAAATTTTAGTTTTGAATAAATTTAGACCTCCGACTACAAAAAGAAATAGTACCAATGTGTTATAAATTGAGAAATCTTAAAAAGCATATTTCTACAATTAGAGTAAGTATGGTTTTCGTCAATGCACATTTGATCATGAAAGTTATTAACAAGTCTATAGGGTCCATCTATGAGATCTAAAGGGCATGTTGTTAGATTGTATGGACTCAATCCATCAGCTGATGTGATAAATTGATTAGTTTCTTTATTTATCAATAATATCATGCTTTACTTTCATGAGATGAATGTTATTACTTCATGCACATGACCAATACATATGACATAATGGTTCATGAGTTGAACTGGGTCCCATTAGTATATTAGATGTGATATATGTGTATGGATGAGATCCACACACGGGAGATATATATCACAAATCTTATACTTAAATAGCTTCACAACCAGTGATGAGACTGGGCTTCTCATCTGATAAGGTTGCAGTACTTTGATCACTATGAGATAGTGTGATTTGTCTCGATCATCAGAATGGAAAATTCTGGATCATGGTGCTGGTACATTGGATGTATTAAAGGACCATGAGAAGCACCTTATGGAATTCTGTTTCAATAATAAGGTCTGCTCTCATAATTCCTTAGTAATAGGCTCTCAATCCTGAGACATTGATGAACTCAAGTTTCTATCTATTCATTTGCTTTGAGTCACCAATGAGTGAGGCCGACTGTAGGTCAACACTTCGGTGTCTTGGGTATGTGGTAGTAGGACTGTGGGAACATTGAATGATCAAGATGAAATCTATCTTTATTATCCCCTTGTGCCAATTAATGGATTTGTCATTAGTAAGTACGCACCCATCTCGATTAAGAGTTAATTTGATGGTACTGATGATTATAGTGATTAATTGGGGCTCAAGGATAATAAGATGTGGAATTAAGATTGGAAGTGATAGATTTATTCCAATTGATCCATGGATATTGATAGAGGGGCCTACTTGTGGTAATCGGGAAGTTTAGGGTCTTCTATGTAATTTATTCATAAGACTGGAGTTCAATTGCATTTATATAGTGGAGTTATTTGCACTTAACTGTGGGCCCAGATTGCACATGAGATGTGGGGTCGCGAGTCCCAGTTGGAGCTAGCTTTCTAAGGAATCCCTAGTGGTCCCCACGCTAGCCCAAGTTATTAGAAAGATACTAATTATAGTAGAACTCTAAAAGGAAATAAAAAGTTACTATTTCTATTAGAAGTAGGACTTTTAATAGTGGTAATAATAAGTTACTAATTATAATGGAAGTGAGACTTCTATTTTAATTAGAAAGAAGAGAGTTACTAATTGTTAAGGAAGTAAGACTTCTATTTCAATTAGATAACAAAGAGGAGCTTGCTTTTTAGCAATAAATAAAGGAGTATACATGACTGGACGTCTACGACATATCCCACCTAGGGAATCACGCCCAAGGCTTGTATGTGCAAGAGTTGCACATGTTCTTCTCTTTCCTCTTCTAGTTCTCTTCTAGTTTTCCTAAGAGCTTTCTCTTGGAGATTCCACCCATCTTCTTGAGAAAAGAGAATCTGATAGGGGAAATAGCGTGGAAGATCAAAAGGTCTTGGAGATTCCTATTTGATAAGTGAAAGAGTTTTATCATCAAATAAAAGACGCAACTTCTCCATTAGAGCACAACCGAGCTCCTAAGGTATAATCTGCTTCATTGCATGTTGTAGATTTTTTATGGATGCTTGCTCGCTTCTGTTCTATCTTTTAGATAGTTTTACTTATTGTACATGATCATGAGATTGAGGGTTATGCATCATGGATTGGGTTTTTGGCCTTATGGGTACTTGATCCCTGAGTCAAGTGGGTCAAAAGTTTTGAAAATCTATCCACGAGGCCCACCTATTTCCAACACATGTACCTACTACTATATCAGAATTGGGCCCTTTACACATAATTTAACTCCCTTTGTACTTGGATTTTAATCACTTGTTCTAGACCTGATCCATGATGGTGGCATTCTCAGCTCTACTTAGCGAAATCTGGATTGATTCCATCACACAAGGGACGATGATTTTGAGTGCTTTGGACATGAGATGTGGTATCTAAATAAAAACTAGATTTGAAGATAAATTGGATACTCTATATTAGATGCAACTCAAATGTTAAGAGATTTGTATACATCGTTAGTTGATTGTAACACGTACTCTATTAGTTTCTTGTAATTATTTAGCTCTCCAAGATATAATATTGAGGAGTAGAATGTTCCCTTACAACATTGGTAAGCCTTTTTTTTTTTCCGGATGGCTGAAAGTAAGGATGACAAAGCGGGAAATAGGCTCCTCTACGATCAAGCCAATCATATTTCAAAAGCCACAAATCAAGAAGAGGATGAGCTATTAGAATGTAGAAGGATATTGTTGGAGACTTGTTAGGGATTGATTATGGTATTTATTGGAAGACGTGGTGTTATGCATATTACTTTTTGGAGGGAAGTGGTTTGAATATGAAGCTTTTGAACTAGTATTTCGTGTTTTGTAATTGTGCTTGCAGTGAATCATGAAGTGGATGTATGTTGGTTTCAATATAAAAAATTCATGTTTGGAGCATTCTACACAACATAATGAATCTAATGATTTTTTTCCAAACTAACATCAGCGATGACGTCGTCGCCTAACGAAATATGATGCTAAACTTTACGGTTTAAATAATAGTTTATGAAACTTTACTGAAGGTGAGAATGAGCAAGAGCGTCGTCGTCCCACATAATATGAAGCAGTTAATCCAATTGAAATTAATGACGACATCATCGCTCAATAGAATATCAAAGACGTATTCCAATTAAAAGAGTGACGACGTCGTCACCTAATAGAATATCTCCTTCACATAATTTGTATATGTATGATTTCTGTTTGGTGACAATATAGTCGCCCACTTACAAAATGATGTTGACTTTGTAATATGAATTTCATTTTAAAGATTTGAACATTTACTTACAAATGTAAACCATTTAAAATTAATTCCCAACAAAGTTTGCTTGCTACATCACAACAAACTTCACTTATAACATCTTACTTTCAATAGTTGGACTATGAAGTGAATTATAAGAAACAGGACATCAAGTTTGCTTGCTACTATTTTTTTAAAGTACAAAACCTAACAAGGATGACAACATAATTTGGTCATCTCAGGACGAGGATTAACTTCCATAATGTCATTTCTGGCAGGTTTTGCATCGCGCCTGAATCTGGTGTGGCAACCTTAATAACAGGTTTCTCTTTTAGAACACCATCAACATTATCATTGCTCATACTCTTAGCAAATGGCTCTCACACTGCTTTCTTATATTTCTCAAGTGCATTCCCTATAGCAAAAAGAGCAGCATCTCTCCTCTTGGAGCTGCTCTAATGAATCTTGTTCTTTGGCCACAACCATTGCTTCCCCTTTTTCCATCATTTCCCGAGCCTCTAACTCATTTTATCTTTTCCTTAAGGACTTCTCAAGCCCATAAAAGTGCTCTCCGAGTTCTTTCCATTTCAAATTCAGGGATACGATCCTGTGGCTTTCAAGTTCAGCAAATCTTTGTTGAAGTTGTTGTATCTTGGAGGTAGTAGAATTGATGAACATAGTAACTTATTCCGTATCAACCATGGTGGAGAGCTCTTAAAAAAATAAAATAAATAATTAATGATTTCCTTCAAACTATTTTTGCACCATGAGAAAAGGATACAATCAGGTCAAACGACACTTGTGCAGAAAGTTGTATTAAAGTTCAAAAAATCTAAATGTAGCCTGAGTTATATAAATGAAGGAACCAGTTATCACAGGATTGTAACAGATTGTAACAGTCCCTTAGTTTCTCTATTTTGAATTCATTCAAAATAGTTGTTCCTTAGAGTTAGGAAACAGTTTCAAACTGCTCTATATTTTAGGATTTCAAACAAGTGTTTGTTATCCCGTATGTGTATTTAACTGCTGCAAAGTGAATATGAAAAAGTAGAATTGATTTTCTCAATCTGATACCAGTAAGGTATCAAAAGTTGGAATTATGAAGTGAACTCCCTGAAGCTAAGTTTGGTGGACTCCAAAGTCCAAATCTTAATAAAACACTACTTTTTAATGGAACATATCATTTCCTAATAAGCCTTTGATAGTGATGACAACATTTCCCAATTTCTTTAAAATTTGCTCAGATAATAACATTTCCCAATACCTATTTCTCTTCTTCTTAATGCCACACAATATGATAAATAAATAAAAAGCAAGCATCATTAATAGGAACTCCACACAAAAAAAAAAAAAAAAAAAAGAAAAGAAAAAAAAAAGAAAAAAAGAAAAGAAAAAAAGAGGCAATGTAAAAGGGCCAAAAAAATAACTCAAGAATGTTGCCCTTTTCTTTGAAAGGAAACCTGGTCATCTCCCCCTTGGCACCACACATTTCAAACCCACATCAATATATTGTCTCAAGGTTATATTCCAAAACCAGCAATTTTCAATATAGAGTTCCTTCAACCCCGATCTAGCCTAGGGAATCTTGACATAAAAAACATTAATCCACCATAGCTCAACCAAACCACTAAAAATACAGGGATTTCAAATAAGATTTGTTATAGCCCAAAACATCACACAAACCAAACTAATTCTAGCCATTTGATTTTTTTTTTTTTTTTTTATAATCAATTGGAGAGTACTTATTTCTTATTAGTCCATTTGTGCTATGCCTCTCAACAACCTCTGCAAGGTGTATTCAATGTTGGGGAAAAGGTCTGGTTCAAAGACGCACAATAAACCAAAAATCATATAGGAAAAGATAAGAGAAAAGGCAGATTCAATGGAAAGAAGAAAAACCCGCACAAATCGTAATTTTGAAAAACAAACAATGGAAATACTACATGAAGAATACCTCCACGTGATAGGATGCTTGAATCTATGTTGCTTTTATCCAAAAGAGGCTGGAAAACAACCTTTGGGACCACGTTACAGACTGTTGAGGAAGGAGGCAACAAAATCCCAGACGGGTAAAAGCGATGGGGAGGAAGAATGGGAAAATAGGGTTTCAGGAGTTTTGTTAGGTTTAAATGAGTGACGATGTCTATCACTCAATGAAAACTTTAATAGTAATAAAAATGAAAGTGGTCATATCATATGAACTATTGGGTTTTTTTTTATAGTGGCCATCTAAGGTGATTTTCTGGTAAATTTCTCTTTTTCTTTTTTGGTAAAGACCATGTTCGGTTCATGAATCAATAACAGGAAATGGATACTCTAGATGCAAATACAAATGCTGAGCATTATGTGAGATTAATCTCGGCGATCGATCATAGTCTGGTATTTCAAAATTGAAGATTCTGATGAGCAATCTCCATATATAAATTAGGAGCTGAAATTCTTTTCCTTTAGTGATCCTGTAAGTAGCCTCCGGTGATGGATGTAGATTTTATCGATCGTTATGATGGATGTAGATCAACGTGGTTTATGGAAAAAGAGCACTAGATCCTCATTAGCTTTGGAAATACTTGGAACCCAGGTAAGGAATCAACCAAACCTGTCTTTTGGTTTGGAACAGACCTTTGGGTCTTTTTTTTTCTTAGTGTGCTTACACAAACGTGCCCTAAGAGCAATGAAAATTTTAATTCAATATTCTTGCTGCAGCTAGAATAATAGAGAAAATCTGTTTGGGGAATTGTGAAAACATCCAAGCCGGAAGGTGTTTTATTGGATGCTCATTGTAGATGTTTTCAGAGGTTTTTTAAGTTATATCCGGAAGTCATATTGTTTGGTCAAGGGGATGAAATCAAATGTGTAACAGCTTGTGGCACAAGAGTTCTTAATAACGAAATTTCAGGGGCTCGAAGATTGTGTGGTGGCATGGGACCTAATTTCGACAACTTTGACTTGTTCCGAGAACTGGACGACACAGAAGGACAAGACAATATTTTGAAAAATTGGTAAAAGCACAAAATATATCGCCCTTGAAAAAAAAATTGGAACAGTAAAAATTAGCAACTCCTTCGATGGAGAATTTACCGAAGCTGTTGAGCTTTGAATTAAGGGCATATATAATTCTCATTTAAATCATATGTCCATTTAACAATCAATTAGAGTATATATATCCCATGTCTCCCAAGATGGGAGATGCTGCGCTAGACAATGTCCACATGAGACGTGAAATTAAATATACAGAGAGTTTTGAGTTACCTAACCAACAAGTCGAGGATTGTGCAATTTGAAGAACTCATGGCCCATTTGCTGATGCTGTAGAGTGTAATTTCTAGTTTAATAGAGTTTATAAGCGTTTTAAAGGATATTTCGAGATGCCCAATTGCATAATTGTTTCTTAGAAATCTCAGTTAAGATCTACCATAGTGATTGACTGTAAATAAGGAAATTATAGCGCACGACGCCCCATCAGTTAGGATCTTACCCTTCGAATTATGTTGGGGTTAACTAAAAGTTGACAATTTTGTTCGAACCCATTTTGAAGTGGCCTCCAAACTAAAATGTTTTGGGTGACACAAGATTAGCAAAACGTTTTAGAAAAAAAAGTTCCTAAATCTAGAAATGAATACGGGGGATTAAAAAAGTTACTAAATCCAGAAATGCATACGGAGGATCCATACTTGTGAACTGTTTTTTACCCCGGACATTTTAACTCCAAAACTCCTCTAGCATCAAAATAACCTCGTGCAGGTGTATCCAACTATGCTGATAGATATAATCATCATTGACTAAGACTGATTAAGGAACTCTCTCAATGATGACTACAATGTACGCCATGGCCATCCTCATCTTCGGAGTGGGCCTCCTGTTCCCTCTGAGCCCGTTTTCTACTTGGCTCACCAATATCGACATTATGGAGTGTCTTCACTTCACACTTGGCTAGCTCCATGTCATCCAGCTGGACTGATGTCCGTGGAGGCATGATGGTCTCCATAGCCTCGTACAGGTTTGGAGTGAGTGGATCAAGTGAATGGGGGAAATCAACTGTGAAGTGGATGTAGAGCTTCCCCTCATGAAAGGCTGCCCGTACATTGGCATACCTTCATCATTAATAGCCCTGAATTGACCTGAGAACACCGGTAAGAGAACCATCACACACAAAACACAAGTAGAACTCTTTAAAATCCAAGGTGCCCTAACTCAAAAGCAACAACTAGACTTGAAGAACTGAGGCGAAACAAGGAATTGGAGAAGCTTACCAGGCTTCACGACTTCACCAGGATTGGATTTGATTAGCAATTGCCGATTATCAAGATGGGTCAATACAAATTGGAAGCCCCATAGTGCCTCAATCAGCGACAAGGAATGCTCCACAAATAGATCATTCCCCTTTCTCTTAAATTTCGCATGAGCCTCTTGTTCCACAACAAAGACAATATCGCCCGTGATCCTATCTAGCTGGCAAGTGGGTTTCCAATTCCAGTACGCCATTAGTTCGAAAAATCTAAAAAGTCTTCAATCACAGAAAGTCTACGAAATTTAAAGCAAACATGCAAGAAAAACTTCAGAAAGGAAGGAAACAAGCATTACCGCCTCACCGGCTTCTCCACGGAAAGTTATCTTCTGGCCATTCTGCGATCCCTTCTCCACTACAACCTCCAAATCGTTCTTCTCTTGTACAACCTTCTCACCTTTGCACCATGGGCAGCAGCGGTCGATGGTCTCCCGTGAACCCTTGCTGCGACCATTAAGACGTAAGCACTAGAAAAATCAAGAAAATCTTGTCAATAAATATTACAGTACAGACTAGCTCACCCCTTGCATCCCGGGCATATGACATTTCTAGAAACGGTATGCATTTTCGATGTGCCATTGTACAGTTCCTCTAAAGACACCTTCAGAGGATAAATGGCATCATTTCCCCTTCTTTTCCTTGCACCCACTGGCCTACTCAAAAAATACGCAAGACTTCAGAAATATAGAAAGTTCACATTTCAGATAAAAATCCAATGACGCATTATAGATGGTCCTTCATAAAAGGACAAGCCCATTAAGGATGGCACAGAATAGAAGCAAATTTAAACAGTACTATGGCAACCAGAAGTATACTAAATTACAATTCATTGTTGGTACTAAATTACAATTCATTGTTGGTTGAAGACTTACGTCCAAAAAAGTGAAGTCCTTCAAAGGTGGACCTGAAGAGATCCATTGGGTCACGTTCTCCACAAATCATTAGCGCATCCTCTCCATTCTGATCATATACTTTACGCTTTGCAGGATCACTCAAGACTTCATAAGCTAGTGCTACCTCTCTGGACTGTGATATCAAACATTAATAAATAAAGAAATAAAATTGGGGTTGAATTCAAATGAAAGGAAACTGTACTTCTGATACCAACAGAAGCAATATGAAAACATAAAAGGAATCTGTACATCCAGAAGCAATAGAATTATAGTAAGAGAAAGTCTATTTATCCTGACTGGTGTCCCGACTATGGGACCGATCCCACATGCACATTTTGAAGTGCATGTGGGATCGGGACACCAGTCAGGACAAATAGACTTTCTCTTATAGTAATCAATTTCGTTTCGGAGGACGTTTCAATTTACCTAGGAGAGGAACATTTCAGCATTTTGGACATTTTACCATTATGTGAGAGTAGATGTAAGATCCCGGCCCCACTATAATATTTTATTCTATGTTAATTAGAATATTATTATTATTTTAATTAAATGTATTTTAGTTATTTAAGTTGGTAGGATTAAGTGGGGGCACACGTTAGATTAGATGTGTGAATCAGCGAGTTGGGCTAGTGAGTAGATGACCAGACCCGTAGTTTGACCCAATAACTTAAGCCCATAAGAGACCCCCTTGTCCTTATCTCCCCTCTTTCGTCTGCAACTTCTTCCGGTTAACCTTCGTCTTCTTCCTTTTTCAACTTCTCAAGCCATTCCAGCTTTAGGATCCAGTCATCAGAACTAAGATCAGAGGACACTACCATTATTGGTTCAACTTTCTTATTACAGGTAACCATCTCCTCAGATCATTAAGAGTAGATCTATATTCTTGGGTTTTATCTTCTTTTTCTTCCAATGGTAGATTTGGTTGAGAGAACCATAGATTTGATCACCTGTGTGTTTCTTTCCCATCTCTTATGTCAGATTGGTGTTGGGATTGTGATCGAGAGCCGTGGTAATCTCAGATTGGGTATTGGTTAGGATCTGTCGCATTCTTTTTCAACCCCGGTAAAAGGCAAGTACTTAACCATAATCTGTGAATTTAATACATGTGTTTGTCATTGATTCCATTGTTGTGCATATAGAAACCCTTTTGATGCCCTTTTTCATGATGTTAATTGTTTTTTGATGAGACCAGAGATTGGGGATGATTGACTTGTTTTTCTTGTTTTAGTCATCACTGTTGATGCCCCAGTCCCTCAAGCCCCTAGGACAGAATCTGTAGCAGAGCCATGATACAAAAACTATGAAAGTTGTTTCTGTGTATTGATGGTGGGACCCAGGTGGGCCACCGCTTACAGATCGGGTCCCCACATCTGATAGGGGACCCAGGGGTGAAGCTAATGGTGGTGGACCCGTGGGGATTGGGTCCCATCTCACCTCTCATCTAAGGGTTCACATAGCCTGGGCGTCCATTGAAAAAGGGTTTTTATTTGGAACATTAGATGGTGGCGGGACCTACTGGATCATTTGATCACAGATCCAACCCTTGCATCTAGCCGTACATGGCTGGGCGACATTAGTTGTGGAGATAATCTGGGCTTTTGACCGGTGGGGCCCACTATCTTAGCTTCCATGCCACAACAAGCGTGGAGTTGCAGTTCTGTGAATGGAGTTGAACTTCTGCATACGCAGTCATGTAAAGAGGGAACGGGTTGTGCTGGATATCCATCAGGAGAGAGAGAGAGAGAGACATGAGGAGAGAGGGACCACTTGGTGAGAAGATATTACAATTGAGTATGACATGACATGAGTTGAAAAAGAATCACATGAGTTAAATAAAATATTATAATATGAGTCTGACATCACATGAGTTAAAAAAAAAAAGGAGTGCTGTGTGTATGAGTGTTGACTTGGAAATTGGAATTCTTTTGGTAAAATAATCCCTATACGACATAACTTTATCTCTTGTCATAGTTTTTTCATACACCCCATTAGTTTTTAGAATTTGAAGAAAAGGGCCTTGGTTGTTTTATAAATACAAATTAAATTTCTTGGATTATTTTAAATTTGAAAAATATTATAGATAGAATCCTTAGGTTTTCTAAAATCATAAATTAAGGATTGTTACTTTTTTATTATTATTTGCAAATTAATTTTAAATGGTATCTTTGATTTTAATGTGTTAAAATTATATTTTTGGACTTTATATTTGGATCAATGGACTTGAATAAATACTGTCTGGGCACATGGTATCTTACTAATGTGGGGTTTAGTACTTCGTATAACCTCGGAGAAATTCTAATGGATTTGAATTCAACCCATCCATATTTAGAAAATCCTTAATTGGGTCTATGCACCATTGAATTAGAAGGGATGCGTTGATCTTTTATCTATTAGACATTCTTGTGGTTGTTGAGTACGAGACTTTATGTTTGACCTTAGGCTTGGATTGTAATTATTCTTTGACATTTGAGTTTGCATATGTAAATGACTATTTGGATATGACATTGAATGTGGAACGGCCAGTACTTTATTTGACTTAGGATTCTTGTATCGGAGCAATAATAATTAGGTCTATTATAAATATATGTTTATATGTTTATATGGGTCATTTATGGACGACTACAGATCGATATATGGGTGGTTGATCACCGATGTGACCGGATCACTTATAATCCGCTATGAATGTGAACAGGTTATCCTGATTTTTTATTTGATCGGTTTATGACCACCAACATTATGGACGGGCTTTCTCGATTTATTTAGGGCTGACCACCCACAACGGGGACACTTGTCTTCGTGTGAATTATATTGCTCTCTTTGTATCGTTTAGACTTTTGTTTTACGTTCTTTCTCGTTATTATCATTGTCATTGTTTTATTTCAATCTCACTTGTCTACATTTTTCTCGTTATCGTATTAAATCTCGAATTATGATTATGTTCTTGCTATTTACTTTGTAATAATTGGTGCATAAGTACCGAGCCCTACTTTACCCAGGAGACGAAGGAGGATCAAGCGTTTCAAACGTTTGAGCCAACTGACGAACCCGAGTGGGATGCCGGAGATGGCTTTGGAGCCGTATGAGCCAGCAAACGAGAGAACATTATCTTAGAAATTCTCTTTAAATGAACTTTCTTTTAGTATTGAGACCCTTTTAGAAATTATTGAATTCATTCTGTAACTTTAATTATTAATGTTTATCTGATTTTTATGTTGGGTTTCATTTATGAATCTTCAATAACAATTGAATCAAGCTTCCGTTGCATTTAATGAAATTTATTTTGACTCACCACAGGTTGAAATTTTTTGTGGGTCCACTTTTGGAAGCTTGTGTTGTATTAAACACAGGAAATTTGAATTTGTTTTTAATTTTTCACGTTTTCCCAATTCTTATTTTGGGGGACGTGACAGTTGTATCAGAGCCCAGCACGATCTTCGGATATTAAAAATGGATAGAAACAATAGGACGTGGTGAGGATTACGAATTCCATTAGACAGGCTTTACGTGCTAACTGTAAAGCCTATAGCATTGTTTGTTAGCTTGTTTCATAGAATCTAACTCATCGTTATCTTATTGTAGATCATGGCACAGCGTACGACCAGATCTCAGGAAAGAGAACTGGGAAATGGATCGAATAATCGAGATGATCGTTTCAACCAACTCCTGCAAGCTTTTGTGCAAGCCCAGAATACTCAAAATGAGCAGCAGAAAGCACGTGAGATTGAACAAGCTGCAGAAAAACAGCGAGAAAGGGACGAACGAGCTGCTGAGAGAGCACAAGCAGACAGAGACAGGGCAGCATTCCAGGCTCAGATCTTAGCTTTGACTGACAGAGCAGCTTAACCAGTGCAAGTGGTCATGCCTCCCAGGGAAGTAGATTTAAATGACCTCTATGAGAAATTCAGGAAGAGGGTCCCTCCTGAGTTTCATGGGTCCGAAGATCTCATGGTAGCAGATGATTTTATAGAACAGTTGGAGCAGATTTTTGCAGTCTTCAATTGCACTCAAAGGCAACAAGTTAATTTGGTAGCTTATATGTTCAGAGGGATAGCTCTCCAATGGTGGAACTCAGTCAAGGCAGTAGCGCAAGCAGAGGCAGTGGCTGAAGAAAATGCATGGGAAACTTTCACCAAGGAGTTTATGGATAAGTTCATCCCTAAATATGTCAAGGACCAGTGGAAGTGGGATTTTCAGAATTTAGTGCAAGGTGATATGTCAGTGCAGCAATATGAATAGCAGTTCACAAGATTGGTTAAGTATGCACCTACACTAGTTGTTCCAGAGGAAGAGAATATTAGACGTTTTCTTGATGGGTTATCAGCTGATATTTACATGATGATTGGAGATAATCAACGCTCGACGTTTCAGGAGGCTGTGAAGAGTGCATATTGGGCTGAGGGTGCACTAAAGAAGAAGGCAGCAGAACGGTAAGCCAAATACCAGCAACATCAGTTGAAGCAATCTTCTAGTCAGGGCAACCCAAAGAAAATGAAGATTCAAGGTCAACCCTCGGTTGGTTAGAGACAATTGTACGGACGGTGTGGAAAGAATCACCCTACTAAGAAGTGCTACAAGGAGATAGGGGCATGTTTTCATTGTGGGCAGTTTGGCCATAGAGTTTGCGATTGTCTCAATGGTGGTAGTCAGTTGCAAGCGTCCCAGTTAGCAGTTTCTTATGCTCCTATACAACAACCTTGGAGAACAGCACCTCCACAGGAACCACAGCAGATTCCTCGGGCACCACAGCAGCAAATGTACCGAGCACTAGCTCCTCAATACCAGCAATACAGGGGTGTAGCACCACAGCAGCAGAGGCCAGTTATAGGACAACAAAGGCCGGCTCAGGTACAACAGAGGCCATTTCAGCAACAGAGGTAGCAACAACCAGTGGGTCAACCAAGAGCACCTAGGCCATTGCAAGGGCAGCAGTATCCAGCTCAGCAGATGGGCAGAGTATATGCAGTTATTCATGAGGAGGCAGATGCTTCTGCAGAAGTTGTGGAAGGTATTGTTCTAATCTCAAAGGTAGAAGCTAAGGCCATATTTGACCCTGGCTCTACACATTCATTTGTTTCCCATGATTTTGCTAGACATATCAACGAGGCTGTAGTGAGATTAGATGTTGCTTTAGTAGTGGGTACTCCAGTGGGCAAGCAGGTTCGTTGCCACCAATACTTTCCGAGTACCCGAGTTCAAATTGGGGATTTCATTTTACCTGCAGACCTGATTCTTTTAACGATGAAGGATTTCGATGTCATACTTGGTATGGACTGGCTAGCGACCTATAGAACAGTGATGGACTGTTTTAATAAAACCATCAAGTTGTCATTGCATTCAGACACTATTGAAGTTGTTGGTCGAAGGAAACTGATTCGGACATGTCGGATCTCGGCAGTAAAAGTAGAAAGATTGTTGAAATCTGGATGTGAAGGATATTTGGCGTTTATCACGAAGGATAAACAATCTAAATGGGTGGAGGATATTCCAATGGTCTGTGAGTTCCCGGATGTTTTCCCGGATGAAATTCCAGGCTTACCTCCAGTCAGGGAGATAGACTTTTCTATTGAATTGGTGCCAGGGACAGCTCCGATTTCTAAAGCTCCATATAGAATGGCTCCAGCAGAGCTCAGAGAATTGAAAACTCAATTGCAGGAATTGTTGGACAACGGATTTGTGAGACCAAGTGTATCACCTTGGAGTGCACCGGTCCTATTTGTGAAGAAGAAGGATGGTTTTATGAGGATGTGTATAGATTATAGACAACTCAATCAAGTCACAATCAAGAACAAATACCCTCTCCCAAGGATTGATGAATTGTTTGACCAGCTTCAGGGAGCTGAATATTTCTCAAAGATAGACTTGAGATCAGGATATCATCAGCTCAGAGTTCGAGATCAGGACATTTAGAAGACAGCATTCAGAACAAGATATGGCTACTATGAGTTTCTAGTAATGCCATTCGGGTTAACTAATGCTCCAGGAGTATTTATGGCCTTGATGAATAAGATATTTGCTCCATTTCTTGATCAGTTCATCGTTGTTTTCATAGACGACGTGTTAGTATATTCTCGGTCTCGAGAAGATCACGAGCAGCATTTGAGGTCGGCATTGCAGACTTTGAGAGATCATCAACTCTATGCCAAGTTGAGTAAGTGCGAATTTTGGCTTCAGCAAGTGATTTTCTTGGGTCACATCATCAGCAAGGAAGGTTTGGCAGTAGATCCAGGAAAAATTGAGGCAGTGGTCAAGTGGCAGAGACCCATGTCAGTAACAGAGATTCGTAGTTTCTTGGGTTTAGCAGGTTACTACAGGAGATTTGTAAAAGGATTTTCATCCATTCTGCTCCATTGACCAGATTAACCCGAAAAGATGTTCCGTTCGTGTGGACTGACGAATGTGAAGCAAGTTTTCAGGAGTTAAAGAATAGGTTGACTACAGCTCCAGTGCTCACATTGCCTACGGAGAATGATAAATTTGTTATTTATACGGATGCCTCAAAAGTTGGATTGGGATGTGTACTTATGCAGGATGGAAAGGTAGTGGCTTATGGCTCTAGACAATTGAAAGAGCATGAGAAAAAGTATGCCACTCATGATTTGGAACTTGCAGTAGTGGTTATGGCATTGAAAATGTGGCGTCACTATCTCTATGGTGAGAAGTTTGAAATTCATTCAGACCACAAAAGTCTTCAATATTTGTTTACCCAGTCTGAATTGAACATGAGACAGACCCGGTGGATGGAATCATGTATCATCCCGGGAAAGCCAATGTAGTGGCTGATGCATTGAGTCGAAGGGCAGCAACTAATGCATGCTTGAGGGTAGAATGGTCTTGGGCATAAATTTTCCTCAATTTGGGAGTGTCTTTGCAACCAGTTTGTCTGGGAACCAGAGATCTTGAGCCGGATCAAAAGCAAGCAGTCAGAGTATCCAGAGTTAGCCCGACTGATTGAGCAAATTGACAGCAGACCAGACTTTAGAATAGTGGAGGGTGTGTTGTACTTTCAAGACCGGTTATGTGTGCCAAATATAGAAGAATTGAATAATGAGATCATGACGGAAGCACATCATTCCCGTTATACTATTCATCCGGGTAGTACAAAGATGTACCAGAACCTACGTAATCATTACTGGTGGAATAATATGAAGAAGGAAGTAGCAGGATTTACAGCGAGGTGCTTGGTGTGTCAACAAGTAAAGGCAGAACGGAAGCAACCCCCAGGACTTTTAAAGCAGTTGGAAGTGCCCGACTGGAAATGGGAACACATAACGATGGATTTTATCTCTGGGTTGCCATCATTGCATAACAAGGATAGTATCTAGGTGATAGTGGACAGGTTGACAAAGGTGGCACATTTCTTACCGATGAACATGAAGACACCTCGAGATGAGTTAGCTAGAATGTATATGGAGAAGGTGGTCACAATTCATGGTGTTCCCCTATCGATTGTATTAGACAGAGATCTTAGATTTTTGGGTAAATTCTGGACTGAACTTCAGGAAGCGCTGGGCACTGTTGACACCAAAAATGTCACTTTGCCTCTTCAACATCAAGAAAGCTGCATGAAGTCGCAACCTGCCATAAATAGGCAATGCAACTTCTCCAAAAAATCAAATCTTGTCAGAATCAAACAAAAACTGCAAGACCCTTCAAGACAGCCAAGGGAGGAGTACACAAGGAGTTTCGGGCCATTTCAGAATCATTTGGCCTAACTTCGCTTCTCCGACAGCTAAATTGGCGCTCCCGGCGGCGACATCATCGAAGACGTCAAAACTTCGATCAGAGCCTACGGATGACTCCAGCATGTCTCAAAAGGGCTCCATGCCAAATTTCAAGTCAAACCGACAACGTTTGACCCTCCATCAATGCTCGAGCAGCAAAATCAAGCCTCCCGGCGGCGGGAACCACCGAAGCCTTCGCTCATCAAACCAAGTGCATGAGTGGCTTCAACATGCTTCCAAAAGGCTGCACGTCGAATTTCAGGTCATTCCGAGAATGTTTGACCAGGTTTCGACGCTCCGAAAGAAAATCAAGCCTACCGGCGGCGGAGCTCCCCGGGACCATGGTTTCCAAGACAGAGCCTGTGGATCATCTCAAAATGACTCCAATAGGTTCCCTGTCAAATTTCAGGTCAATCGGACATCGTTTGACCGCACATCAACGCGCGGCATCTCCCTCGCGGCAAAATCAAGTCTACTGGCGACGGGACCCCAAACGGCTTCAAAACTCAAACAAAAGCCTATGGTTGGTCTTATTTATTGCTCAGGAGGCTTCACCTCAAATTTCAGGTCATTCCGACATCGTTTGACCAAGTTTCAGCTTCTGGCGGAAAATCAGCAGCTCTACGCGACAAAGTCTTCGGCTTTCCCGGAAAATTGGAAACTTTGCACTCTAAAAATGCAAGGATTCTCATCAGGTTTTCTACAGGGAAATCAAGCCAATAAATGAGAAGAAATGTCAGGAAAATTACAGAAGAAAACGGCGACGAAAAAGACCGCAAAACAGACCAAAAAGGGGAGAAAAACCCCCAGGGTCGCCGACGACCATGGCCCATGGTCGCCGGCGACCATGGAAGTCCGGGTCACCGGATTTTTCGCCGGTGACCCGTTTTTCCGTCCCTTTTCGCGTTTCGCGCACTTTGGCCCCTGTGGTTTCCTGAAAATGTGATTTTTAGTGCTTGAAATTGACTCATATCCGACGACATCTCAGATCCGCCGTCAAAAGCATAAAATCATCATTGATCGCTCCAAGATCGCCGACCGGTTGACCTAAAAAGTGCTCTTTCTGTCCGACCGATCGAGAAATCGACAAGACAGATGTCACCGGCCCGCTGCTAGCTATCAATGTCTGAAATTACACGGTCATCCGATGTCGATCAGCATGTAGATCCATCGGTGATCATCTCCAAAAGAATCCCAAAAGACGCGGCGTGGCTCGCGACTCTTCAATTGCTCGGCGACCATTTAATGCAGTTAATTGACTAGCTTTATTGCAGTCATTAATTCATTTCTTTGGACGGCCCAATCAGAAGCAAGCATCCAGGAGTTACAAATCAATTAAGTCATGGCATTCAAGCCATGAAACTCCTCCCATTATGGTAATTAAGGTGACTAAAAGCCCTTAATCTCCATCGGCCAATCAGATTCAAGGAAAAAGGAGTTACAAAATCAAGAAATAAATCTTGTAACTCCTCCCATTAAAGCCATTAAAGCCCATAAACTCTCCTAATGGCTACCAAGAGCCTATAAATAGGAGAGCTTTCCAAGAAGAAAGGGATTGGAAAAGGACGAACGGAAAACCGAAGATCGAAAATCAAAAGGTGCAGAGAATCCCGAATTCCAGACAGACGGAGTCTAGAGAAAGAGAGAAAATTCTGCAGAAATTCTACATCAAGCACCACTACAAGGTGACAAAAAGTCCCTTGGGGGGTACTCCCCTCCAAGGTCCTTGCCTTCTCCCGCTGCCTCCAATGGCTTAGACGTGGCTTTTCAGCCCGTCTACTTAGCTTTTTATTGGACATAGGACCTTCTCTTGGTCTTTGTCCTCTAAAAACCTGAGGTTATAGCCAAGCCAAGCGAATCAAGAGCATCCTCTGTTCTCATCTGCATGGATGATGGCGAAGCCCATACATGGCTTGCGACCGTCAATCTGAACGAGTCCCCCACAATCTCCTGAAAAGTTAGATCCTCCTTTTCTTGCTTTTCATTGTAGTTTGTATTTTTCTAAAAGAGACAAAAATCACAACTCTTGTCTTTCATTATTGATGAGAATTGTAAATCGGCTATAAACGCTAAAATCGGCTATAAATGCCAAACAAAATCGCCTTTCACGGTAAACCAAGAAAATGTCTCTTTTCTTAAATATTTGTGCAATGGAAAACTTGAAAGAAGTTGATTTCCTTTTTACTTGCGAAGGTTGATCTCCGGATTACCACTTGCAATTCCAAGTAAAATAGAAAATCTGGCACACCCACACAAAGAAATGTTGATGCACGCTTCAGCCCCCCGGGCGCGAAAGGGTTGGACCCGATGGACTCCCACGTCCGCCGACCCCGGTAGCACCCTCGGCAGGAGCGCGTTCCATCAAGCTGGCACACCCGGTGGGACTCGTTCATTTGAGAACACGATGCTTTGGAAATGAAATATTTGCATACCATATTTTTGCTCTATGCTTATACTTCTTCTCCAGATTCCTTGGCTACTTTCTAGTTGGTGGCCTATGTTGGATTTCGCATCTAAAAAAAACGAGATGGGATTTTTTGGAAATTTCTAATTCTTCGAATTTATTTCCACTCTTTCTCTTTTCAAAAAAAAAAAAAAAAAAAAAAATCAAATTTCTCGTTTTGGATTCAAAATTGAGAAACTTTGATCCTCTCCTATGGTTCGTGTGCTCGCGGAAATCGTTGAGCCTGTTCGAAATGGGATTTGGGCCATCGTTTCTCTTCGATGAATCTGTCAGGGATAAATAAAAAATAAAAAAAAAATCAAATTTCTCGTTTTGGATTCAAAATTGAGAAACTTTGATCCTTTCTCTTCTGGGCATGTGTGCTCGCGGAAATCGTTGAGCCCGTGTTCGGATCGGGGATTGGGCCATCGTTTCTCTTCGATGAGTCTGTCAGGGATCTAAAAAAAAAAATTAAATAAATAAATAAAAAGACATAGACCACTAAGGTTAAACCAATTGCGTTCTTTGATCTCGATTGATTCAAGAAAAGCCTTGTCCAGAGTGTGGAGACAGCTTGACTGTTCTAGGCAAGGGTCCTCCAAACGGGTTCATTAAGTAATCCTACCCTTACCTGGGGGCAATTCTATCAATTGAGGTTTCATAAGACCGGGTTAGGAGGCCTATGTGTACTCTCTCGTCTTTAAAAACCTTCAAAAAAATATATATATAAAAATAAAAAAAAATCTTCAAAAAAATAAAAATAAATAATCTTAAAATAAAAATATTTTAAAAAAAATAAGAAAATAAAAATAATAAAATAAAAAAAAATCATTTCAAAAGAAAAATCTTTTAAAAACTCGTCACTTTTGATTTCAGATCTGAGAAATTTTGGTTTCTTCTTTTCTGAGCACTGGCGCTCACGGAAATCACCGAGACCGTGTTCAGATTGGAATACCATTTGCTCTCCTTGATGGAACCAATCTTGACATTTCAAAAAAAAAAAAAAAAAACTCGTCACTTTTGGATTCAGATTCGAGAAATTGTGGTCTCTTTCCTTCTGAGTACTGGCGCTCGCGGAAATCGTTGAGCCCGTATTTGAATCGGAATGCTACCTGCTCTCTTTGACGAATCCATTTCTGACCTTTCAAAACAGAGAATCCCATCTCATGGATGCGATCTCCAACATTTGTGCATAGTGGTACTAGTACGCCCTTTTAGGGTCTACTGTATCTGTGACCGGCACATTTGTAACTCCTACCTTATATTCTTCTTATCTCGAGCAAGCTCCGCTTCTCGATAAGTCGAATTTAGGTATACAATTGCTTCTAGCAGTCATTTGAACACTCATTTCGAGCCTACCATGTTTGCAACCAGAACAATTGTACCCTCTATAGCTTTTTGCCTTCTTCATATTGCTTGGGTCATGTCCCTTGAGCGATTTGAAAAGACAAAATCATAGAATTCCCCATTTATGATCATCATATTCTTGTGATTACTAATGGATGTGGTCTTGTTTCAGAAATTTTGAAACTAACAATGGCAGCTTCACTGATCATCACCTTCGATGAAAACAAGCACCAGCTCATGCTTCAACAGAAGCAAACCGAGCGCACTTACAAGCGCCCTGCTAGCTGCCGAAGCACCAACTCCCTCAGCAACTCCCCGAAGCACTAACAATGGCCTTTCGAAGCCTGGGGAATGGACATCATAGGTCCTATTTCTCCTCCATCAAGCAAAGGTCATCGCTTCATCTTCGCCGCTACGGATTATTTCTCCAAGTGGTCAGAAGCATTTGCGCTCAGTGAAATGAAGACTTCGTCAGTCCTTCAATTCCTACGCGCCAACATCATTTGTCGTTTCGGCATACCTAAAAGATTCGTCCATGATAACGGACCACAATTCCGGGATCATCGATTCTACAGGTTCTGCGACAAATAGAAAATTCAAAGCTGTCCTTCGACTCCATACAATCCGGCAGCAAGCGGATTAGCAGAAGCCTTCAACAAGACACTCTGCAAAATCCTCAAGAAAATGGTCTCTAGTCACAAAAGAGACTGGAGCGACAAACTGTCTGAAGCTTTGTGGGCCTATCGAACCACCGTTCGAGGACCAACCCATAACACACCATTCTCCTTGGTCTATGGATGCGAAGCTGTCGTGCCCCTAGAGGTACAAATTCCTTCTCTGAGGGTATCTCTACAAAATGACATGACTCAAGAAAGCAATGTCAAATTGCGACTCCATGAGCTGGACAATCTCGACGAGAGACGGCTCGAAGCTCGACAAAGCATTGAACTTTACCAAGCACGCATGGCAGGATCTTTTGACAAAAAGGTCAGGCAACGCGCCTACAAAAAGGGTGACTTGGTTCTTGCAGTAAAAAGACCAATGGTCTTCGCTCACAAGTCCAAAGGCAAGTTTGAGCCAAAATGGGAGGGACCTTACGTCATCGACAAGGTCTTCTCCAACGGCGCATATGCCCTCCTAAACATGGAAGGCGACAGGTGTATGCTGCCCATCAATGGCAAGTTCTTAAAGCGGTACTACCCTTGAAGACTTACCCAACTGGGTAAGAGCAATGCCTGCACGGCAAAAGCCTATTTTCAGGTACTTGCTCATCAAACCCACTCCTTTAGAATTTTCATATCAAAATGTCGAAATTTCTAAAGAAACTCAAAAAACAATGCTTACTTTCATCGTTTCATTGTTAAAAAAAAAATCCAAGTTTAGGAGCCCCTCCCTGACTTGACCAAAATTTTCGATCCTTGAACCCAAAATTCATGGTTTGAAATGAAAATCCGGATTCAGGGATTTCCACCCTAATCCACCCTGCCTTTTACCGCCAAATGGTTTTAGGTCAAAATTTACGACCCTCGTATCTTTAAACAAAAAAAAATGGTTTTTAAAAAAAAACCACGGGGAAGCGACGCTTAGTCGATACTCGCACCCATCGGAAGAATACGAACCACGTTCAACACTTCCAAACTCGTAGGGAAGCGACATTTCGTCGATACTTGCAAACCCAAACAAAAAAAAAAACTGTGGAGACGCAACATATCGGTTGATATCCACAACCCAAATTTCAAAAAAGGTTCTAAAAAACCTAAAAATCGTGGAGATGCAATGTTTTGATATCCACAACCCAAAGGTTCGAAAAAACTGCAAATTTCAAAAATCGTGGGGAAACGACATCAAAGTCAGTACCCACAAAACAAAATTTTTTGAAAAAAGTAAGGATGCGACATTCCATCGATACTTGCACCCAAAATCGCAGGGAAGCGACATTTCGTCGATACTTGCAAAATCCAAAAACCGTGGAGACACAACATATCAGTTGATATCCACAACCCAAATTTCAAAAAAGGTTCGAAAAAAACCTAAAACCGTGGAGACGCAACATATCAGTTGGTATCCACAACCCAAAGGTTCGAGAAAACCGCAAATTTCAAAAATCAAGGGGAAAACGACATCAAGTCAGTACCCGCAAAACAAAATTGTTGAAAAGCAAGGATGCGACATTCCATCGATACTTGCACCCAAATCCGCGAGGAGGCGAAATTCCATCGATACTCGCAACCGTATGAGCAAGGATGCGACATTCCATCGATACTTGCAAGACCATTCAGCAGGGAGGCGACTCTTAGTCGATACTTGCATTTTTGAAATCCAAAAACCTGGCTCTTTTGCCAAAACCGGCTATCAATGCCACCAAATCGGCTATAAATGCCACAAAAAAAAAACCTGACTCTCATGTCAAAACCGGCTATAAATGCCACAAACCGGCTATCAATGCCACAAAAAATTGGCTTTCACGCCGACAAATCAAAACTTGGCTTTCAAAAAACCCGGCTATCAATGCCACTAAACCGGCTATAAATGCCACAAATTGGCTGTAAATGCCACCAAACTGGCTGTAAATGCCACAAAAATCCGGCTTTCATGCCAAATTCGTTTCCCCTACCAAAACAATCATTTGACAAAAGATTTTCACAAAATGACAAAGCTTTTGATCAAATCCCATTTAGCAATTGCTTTCATAACAAAATGATTTGAGTGAGCGTAGGGAAAACAAAAAAAAAAAGAAAAGTACAAAAAAAAATACATGTAGTACCAAAAAAAAAAAAGGAAAGTGTTCACAAGCACTACAAAAAAAAAGAAGTACCAAAAAATACATGTGGTACCAAAAAAAAAGGGGAGATAAGAGAGAGAGATGATAGTTTCTGATACTAAAATCAGGAGCTCAGCCAAAAATGGCCTCCAGCCAAAGTCTTAGCTCCTCGAGCAAACTCTTAGACTCGGCCATCAGAGTTTCCAAGGCGCGTTTCTTCAGAAACTTGCCATGAGACGCTGGAGTAAGGTTCAATCCTTCTTTTACACCGGGAAGATTACTCCAAACAGTCTGCCATCCTTTAGCTTCTTTAGTCTTCCCCTAAAGAACTTGATCGGCATCTGCAACCCGGCGGATCAGAGCACTCTCCCTGTCACGAGCCTCTACAATGGTGGTCCATTTGGCAGCAGCCTCTTCCTCTAAAAGATCAAGACGTTGCCTAGCCTCGACAACCTCCTTATCAAGGCGGTCCAAGTCTTGCTTCAGCCCCATGATGGATAACTCGGTGACGTTCTTCTCCCGAACGATCTGCCTCCGAGTCTTCGTGACCTTAGTCAGCTCAGCTTTGACTTTGCTGGAAGGTTTTTATGAACATCTCATCAAAGAAGTCACCATCTGGGAAAATCTTGGTCTCAGTCGATTTGTTCCCCAAGGTGATGATCTCCTCAACAAAATCCTCGGCAGTTGCGATGTCCAGACCGACTTCTTTGCTATCAGCGAGGATGTCCTGCACATGCTTGATCATGCCAAAACCAGCTTCCAAATGACCTGAAGAAAGAGTCTTAACCCATGAGCTCAAGACAGTCTTCAACACCTTCCTAGCATACTGAAGGTGCGGTGCAGATGAGGATTCGCCATGCTCTGGTGCCCGACTACCCACGTCATGCTCCATTGGAAGAGTAATCAATAAACTCTTTCCAACTGAACAAGCTGACTCATTGAAAGTGGAAGAAGCCCCTACTTCTGCATCAGCCGCAGGTATCCCCTGTTCTGGCTCTGAGGAAGACGGAGGAATCTCTCCTGCTGCTTCACAATCTGTCAAAGAAAAAAAGAAGAAAAAGACAAAAAGGTATGAATATAATCTTGTCAAAAATATATCAAGCTATTCTTGATTGGCCCACTCCAATGACTTTATCTGAAGTTCAGAGCTTCCATGAGACTTGCCACCTTTTACAAGCGTTTTATCAGAAATTTTGGCAGAATTATGGCTCCTATCACTGCCTGTATGAAACAAAGAGCATTCAAATCGACTAGTGTTGCCGCTCACACATTTGAGCTGATCAAACGCAAGATGACAAAAGCTCCAGTCTTACGCCTTCCAAACTGTTGACGCCAAAAAAGTCACTATGTCTCCTCCACATCAAGAAGCTTCGTCAAGCTACATCCTGTTACAAAACAGGCAAAGCTACTTCAAGCATCAGATCTTGTCAGAATCAGACAAAAACTGAAAGCTCTTTCAAGGCAGCCAAAAGAGGGGTACACCTCAGGTTTCGGGCCATTCCGACAGCGTTTGGCCTAACTTCACTGCTCCGACAGCTAAACAAGCGCTCCCGGCGGCGACATCATCAAAGACACCAAAACTTTGATCAGAGCCTACGGATAACTCCAGAATGTCTCCAAAGGGCTCCATGCAAAATTTTAAGTCAAACCGACAACGTTTGACCCTCCATCAATGCTCGAGCAGCAAAATCAAGCCTCCCGGCGGTGGGAACCACCGAAGCCATCACTCATCAAACAAAATACATGAGTGGCCTCAACATGCTTCCAAAAGGCTGCACGTCGAATTTCAGGTCATTCCGACAAAGTTTGACCAGGTTGCGATGCTCCGAGAAAAAATCAAGCCTCCTGGTGGCGGGAACCACAGAAGTCATCACTCATGAAACAAAGTACATGAGTGGCTTCAACATGCCTCCAAAGGGCTGCACGTCAAATTTCAGGTCATTCCGACAACGTTTGACCAGGTTTTGATGCTCCGAGAGAAAATCAAGCCTACCGGCGACGGAGCGACCCGGGACCATGACATCCAAAACGGAGCCCATGGAACGTCTCAAAATGACTCCAATAGGCTCGTCGTCGAATTTCAGGTCAATCGGACATCGTTTGACCACATATCAAAGCTCGGCATTTTCCGCGCAACAAAATCAAGTGAAGCATCGATGGGACCCCAAACGGCTTCAAAAATCAAATAAAAGCCCATGGTTGGTCCTATCCACTGCTTAAGAAGCTTCACCTCAATTTTCAGGTCATTCCGACATCGTTCGACCTAGTTTCGACTCTTGACGGAAAATCGGCTACAACGTCTTCGGCTTTCCCGAAAAATGGGAAACTTTGTGCTCCGATTTCGTGCGGGTTCTCGTCAAGTTTTCTCCAAGAAAATGAAGTCAATAATTGAGGAAAAATGTCAAGAAAAATACAGAAGAAAAAAGGAACGAAAAAGACGCAAAATTGGCCTAAAACGAAGCTCGGCGACCAAAGGGCAAAAAACCCTAAGGTCGCCGGCGACCCTGGGTGCATGGTCACCCGGCGACCCTGCAAATCCGGGTCGCCGGATTTTGCACCAAATTGATCATTTTTCGATGGTTTTCGAGTTTCGGGTGTTCCAGCCTCTGTGATTTTCGGAAAATCCAAATTTTGGTGCTTGAAAACCATTGATCTTCGTCGACATCTCGGATCCGCCGTCAAAAGCATAAATCATCACCGATCGCCTCAAGATCGCCAACCGGCTGACCAAGAAAGTGCACTTTCTGTCCTACCGATCGTGAAATCGACAAGACAGATGTCACCGGCCCACCAACATCAACTAATGTCTGAAATTGCATCGCAATCCGACATCAAACAATGCATGGATCCACCTGTGATGATCGCAAGAAGAATTTCAAAAGGCGCAGCGCGGCCCGCGACTCTTCACATGCCCTGGCGACCACTTAATGGCGTTAATTGACCCGTTTATGACAACTTAATGCGGTCATTAACTCATTATTTTGGACGGCCCAATCAGATTCAAGCATTTGGGAGTTACAAATCCAAGCAATCATGGCATTAAACCCATGAAACTCTCATCATCATGAAGCATAAAGGTGATTAAATGCCCACTACCTTCATCGGCCAATCACAAGTCATGAAAAAGGGGTTACAAAATCAACTTGTAACTCCTCATCAATTCTTTCATCATGGCCATCAATGCCAATAAACACCTCATGGCTACCAAAAGCCTATAAAAGGAGGTCCATTCCAAGAAGAATGCATGATGAAAATAGATCCCAAGTGCAAGCTTTGAAAATCCAAAAAATCCAAGAGAGAGACGAAGTCCTGCTACTTTGCTCCCGGAAGCACCACAAGGTGATCAACGTCCCTTGGGGGGCCACCCCCCCAAGGTCACCTCCCTCTCCAACATGGCCTAAACGTGGCTTTTCAGCCCGTTTACTTGGTTTTTCATTGGATATAGGACATCCTCTTGGTCCTTGTCCTTTAAAAAACCGAGGTTAGGAGCCAAGCCAAAGAATCAAAGCATCACATGTTCTCATTTGAAGGACGATGGCGAAGCCCATACATGACTTGCGACCGTCGATCTCAACGTGTCCCCACAATCTCCTGAGAAGTTAGATCCATTTTCTTACTTTTCTATTGTAGTTTGTATTTCTTAAAGAGACAAAAAAAGAAATCACAATTCTTGTCTTTCATATTTGATGAGTTTTGTAAAATGGCCTTTCACGGCAAACAAACAAAAACGCCTCCTACGACATTCTCAAAAAAACAAACTTGTCTCTTTTCTTAATATTTATGCAATTTGAAAAGTTAGAAAAAATGATCGATTTCCTTTCTACTTGTGAAGGTGAATCTCCGGATAATCACCATTTCCAATTCCAAGTAGAATAGTAAATCTGGCATACCGGTATAAAAAGTTGATACCCGCGTTTTCCCTCCTCCGCTGAGACCCAGGCAACCCCTGGGTGCGGAAGGAGAGGACGGAAATCCGAGGGTCTATCACCTTTCAAAGCTTTCTGCAGCCCATTCTGAACCAGCAAAGAATACATCTTCAAACGTCATAGACCGAAGTCATTGTTTCCGTCGAATTTCTCAATCTCAAATTTAGCAGCTATTCCACAAATCTTTCATAGTAACTGTTTAGATCTAGTCACCACGAGCACGCTGGAAGAAACAGATCTGAAATCCGACTTCAGATGGCTAAGATATCGCAGAAACAAGTTTCTATGCTTCAATCAGTCAAACTCCTTCGTTGACCGTTGAAGAGCCAATCTTCTTCCACAACCGCGTAACGGATCTCCGATCGGACTCCGGATCGTCAAGATATCGTGGAAACAATTTTTGCCGTTGATTTGGTCAAACCTGTCTTTGACCGTACGGCGCTGACGTCAGCACTGAGGTCAGCACCTTGATGCTGCTGGGCTTTGCTCCACGGGTTAGGTCTAACTTGACTTGACCCGACCTGGACTTCCTTTCCGGGCTCTGCTGCAAATGGGTCGGTCTGACCTGGACTGGGCCCAACCCAGAACTCCTGCAGGCCCGGCCCACCCCTTCTTCTTCTCTGTTCCTGTTTCTGCAACAGAAACCGAAAAACCAAGAAAGGTTTCCCCTCTTGCGGTCTTCTTCTCATTCCATGGCATTGGCAGTGGCAACGTCCGAGAGCCTCCGGCGACTGCAACGGCGAGGCGAAAACTCCTGCAACGATGTGGGGCCTAGCCGAAATCAAGAAAAAACAAACCGCTCCTCTTTTGATCTTCTTCTCCGGCCTCTGTTTTCCCATTTCTTCTTCCAGTCAGCGACGCAAGCCCAGGCAGACTTCTTCCGTTCGCTTTCTGCACCATGGATGAGACATTTTTCCGGTCTTCTTCTCCAGACGGTTCTGAGAACAGAACTGAGAGGCAGCGGAGCCCTTCTTCTCCTTCGACGATTGTGACCCACCAGCTGATCTAACCACGAGCCACGACCCTTTCTAAATCCGATTCAACGGATCTCCTCCGATCACGCCAAATTGTTCTGATACCAGTTTGTTATGATCTAGGGCCTACTAGAAGAGATCAATCACTCACAAGAAGAACACGGATTTACGGATTTACGTGGTTCGGCTTTTGGCTACGTCCACTGGAAAGTCAGGAGAAATCACTATGCAATCAGAGAGGTGTACATCCTAGAGACTCTAGGTCTCTATTTATAATATTAGCCCTAAACCCTGTTACACCTAAACCCAACTTCTAATCACAGTAGAACTACTATAATAGACCTACTTCTAATCAGAGTACATCTTGGGCAATCAAGGGGCCCGGTTAACCAAGACTTGCTAATTTCAATTAAGCCATACAAACTAACAAATTAATCTGATCTTTCTCTGCTGGCAGCAAATTTTCGTGTGTGGAGACCTATTATCAAGTAGCCTGTAGCATTTACTGCTTCAGTCCAAAAGTCCATGGACAATTCTGTAGTAAACAACATACAACGAGGTCTTTCCAAGATCGTTCTGTTCATCCTTTTTGCAACTCCATTATGCTTTGGAGTTTCTGTGGTGGTGTAATACCGAACTATGCCATGATCCGTGCAATAGTTCTCAAACTCTGTCGATCTGTACTCTACCCTCCCTTCCTCACTTAAGCCACGGGACGACAGCAGCACGGGCTTCGGCGACGTACGGAGGAGGCGGCGCGCGGCTGATCATGCCAAACGGCTGATCACGTTTTTCCGGCTGTTTTTTTTAACAAAGGCTAGTAGAAGCCTTTCTCTCCCCCACGTGTCTTCACAGATCAAATAAATGGGCAATCACAAGATAAGTGGCCCACTTTTCTAATGACCATCACCACGTGCTCTTTCTTTTCTCTTTTAACCCACGAATCTTATTTCTTCGAGTGGGTTCTGTAACAGGGAGATGAAGCCCTGTTGTCTACTCCTCTGATCGAACCGATCAACGATCTCCGATCAACTCCGGCGATGTGCAGCAGCGATCAACGACACGCAGCAACTTGTAGACAAATTAATCATAGTAACACCCAAACCCAACTTCTAATCATAGTAGAACTACTATAATAGACCTACTTCTAATCAGAGTTCATCTTGGGCAATCCAGGGGCCATGTTAACCAAGACTTGCTAATTTCAATTGAGCCATACAAACTAACAAATTAATCTGATCTTTCTCTACTAGCAGCCAATCTTCATGTGTGGAGACCTATTTATCAAGTAGCTTGTAGCATTTACTGCTTCAGCCCAAAAGTCCATGGACAATTCTGCAGTAAAAAACAAACCGCTCCTCTTCCGATCTTCTTCTCCGCCCTCTATTTTCCCATTTCTTCTTCCAGTCAGCGACGCAAGCCCATGCAGACTTCTTCCGTTCACTTTCTGCAACCACGAACGAGATGTTTTTCCGGTCTTCTTCTCCAGACGATTCTGAGAACAGAACCGAGAGGCAGAGGAGCCCTTCTTCTCCTTCGACGATCGTGACCCACCAGCTGATCTAACCATGATCCACGGCCCTTTCGAAATCTGATTCAACAGATCTCCTCCGATCACGCCAAATTGCTCTGATACCAGTTTGTTGTGATCTAGGGCCTACTAGAAGAGATCAATCACGCACAAGAAGAAAACGGATTTACGGATTTACGTGGTTCGGCTTTTGGCATACGTCCACTGGAAAGACAAGAAAAATCACTATGCAATCAGAGAGGTGTACATCCTAGAGACTCTGGGTCTCTATTTATAATATCAGCCCTAAGCCCTATTACACCCAAACCCAACTTCTAATCACAGTAGAACTACTATAATAGACCTACTTCTAATCAGAGTACATCTTGGGCAATCCAGAGGCCCGGTTAACCAAGACTTGCTAATTTCAATTGAGCCATACAAACTAACATGCAGAGGGACTCCTAATAAAGGAAGGCTCGCATAACCCTGGCAGATCCAAGGACATGGGTAAGTCAAAAAGAAACAACTCCAGATCAAAGTCCAAGAGCAAGAAAGATTCAAAATGCTTTCATTGTGGGAAGAAAGGGCACTGGAAGAAAGACTGTCGGCATTACAAGGCGAGCAAAGATGGGATGAATAAAGCTGGGGAAAAATCAAAAAGCAGTGACTCAGCCAGCATTGCTTCAGAGAAGGAAGTGGAACTCCTATCAGTTTCACAAGGTAACCATCTTACTGATACATGGATTTTAGATTCCGGTTGTACATATCACATGTGCCCTAAGTGTGAATGGTTCGATACTTATGAGTCATGTGATGGAGGTAGTGTTCTAATGGGAAATGATGCTGCATGTAAAACCATTGGAATAGGAACCATAAAAATCAGAATGGCAGATGGAGTTGTTAGAACCTTGGGTGGTGTGAGACATGTGCCTACACTTAAGAAAAAATTGATATCCTTAGGCACACTAGAATCCAAAGGATGTTCATTCAATGCAAAGGATAGTTTGCTTAAGGTGAGTAAAGGGGTTCTGGTATTAATGAAAGGTACCGGAGTTGGAAACAACCTTTACAAGTTGATAGGAAATACTGTTGTAGGTGGAGCGGTAGTCTCCACAGAAGACAAAAACAGCATTGATGAGTCTCAATTATGGCATATGCGGTTAGGGCATATGAGTGAGAAAGGCATGTTGGAACTTCATAAAAGACAGTTATTGAAGGGTGTGAAAACATGCAAGCTGGATTTTTGCAAATTTTGTGTTTATGGCAAGCAGACGAAAGTGTCCTTTAAAATTGCAGGAAATGATTGTAAAAGTAAATGCATTCTTGACTACATTCACTCAGATGTGTGGGGACCATCCCTGATTAAGTCAAAAGGTGGAGCTGAATACTTTGTGACTTTTATTGATGACTTTTCAAAGAAAGTTTGGGTTTACTTCATAAAACACAAGTATGAGGTCTCCGACAAGTTCAAAGAGTGGAAGGCATAAGTTGAAAACCAAACAGGTAGAAAAGTCAAGTATCTGAGATCAGATAATGGGGGTGAATACAAAAATCACAGGTTTCTCCAATTCTGCAAGGATGAAGGCATCACAAGACACTTTACAGTTCCAAAGACTCCTCAACAAAACAGAGTTTCGAAAAGAATGAACAGGACTCTCTTGGCAAGAGCAAGGAGCATGAGACTTCATGCCTGTTTGAGTAAAAGCTTTTGGGCAGAAGCGGTTAATCACGCATGCTATGTGGTTAATCGGTCACCATCAGCAACTTTGGATGGCAAAGTTGCAGAAGAAGTGTGGATAGGTAAAGAAGTTGATTATTCCACACTCAAGATATTCGGATGTCCAGCATACGTACACATTCCCGGTGATGAGTGATCTAAGCTAGATTCCAAGCCACTCAAATGCATATTCCTCGGATTCGAGAAGGGAGTGAAAGGGTACAAGCTATGGGATCTAGTAAAGAGGAAAAAGATCATCAGCAGAGATGTAGTGTTTGATGAGAAGTCTATGCTAAACGGAGAAGAAGAAAATGAAGAAGCCAAAGAGCACAGTGTTGAAAAGGCAGGTGTTGAAATAATTCCTCTTATAGACAATAAGGGCAAGGAACCAGTGCAGAGTACAGGGACTAGTACATATGGTGGAGATGAAGAAGTTGAGATTCAACAGGAACCCACAAGTCTAGCACAGGGAAGAGCAAAGAGAAACATCAAACCACCTCAAAGGTTTGGATGGGATGAGGATGAAGTCCATTTTCCTCTTATCACTAGCAATGGTGATCCAACCACACTTCGAGAAGCTATGGAAAGCAATAAAAGGGAAGGTTGGATGGGTGCTATGGTGGATAAGTTGGAATCTCTTAAAAGGAACTCCGTCTGGGAGTTAGTTCCAAAACCCAAAGACAGGAAATCAGTTGGTTGCAAATGGGTGTTTTGAAAAAAGGAAGCTCTACATGAAAACGAGACACCAAGGTCCAAGGCACGTCTAGTAGCACAGGGGTATTCATAGAAAGAAGGGGTTGACTATGATGAGATCTTTTCCCCAGTTGTGAAGCACTCATCTATCAGGGTGTTGTTGGCATTGGTAGCACAGTTCAACATGGAGCTTGAACAGTTAGATGTAAAGACAACTTTCCTTCATGGTGACTTAGAGGAAACAAGTTACATGGAGTAACCTGAAGGATTTAGAGAAGCCGGAAAAGAAGACTATGTCTGCAAATTGAATAGATCATTGTACGGATTGAAACAATCACCAAGGCAATCGTACAAGCGCTTCGACTCCTACATGTTGCAAATTGGCTACTATTGATGTGAGTATGATCAGTGTGTTTATTTTAAAATGCATGATGATAATTCATTTATTATGTTGCCCCTTTATGTGGATGATATGCTTATTGCATGTAAGAACATGTCGAAAATGGAAGAACTGAAATCTCAGTTGAGAAAGGAGTTTGACATGAAAGACCTTGGGGAAGCCACAAAAATGTTGGGTATGGAAATAAGGAGGGACAGAAAGGCTGGAAAGCTATGGTTATCACAGAAGAAATACATCTCAAAAGTACTTGAGAAGTTTAACATACAGAATGCCATGCTCGTGTCTACTCCTTGCAGATCAATTCAGCTTAAGTGCCAGTCAATGTCCAAGTACGAACGATAAAATTGAAGAAATGTCCAAGATATCGTACGCTAATGCGGTGGGATGTTTGATGTTTGGCATGGTTTGTACAAGACCAGATATTACTCAACCAGTTGGTGTGGTGAGTAAGTACATAGCGAATCTAGGGAAAGAGCATTGGAATGCAGTAAAGTGGATTCTGAGATACTTGAAAGGCACCAAAGACTTGAGAATATTGTTTGAAAGAAAATATGAGTCAGAAAGTATAGTGGGGTATGAAGATTCTGATTTTGCAGGGGATCTGGACAAAAGAAGATCCACCACAGGCTATGTTTGATGGACCCTCGGGAATCTTCCGTCCTCTCCTTCCGCACCCCGGGGGCTGACCTGGGTCTCGGCGGAGGAGGGAAAATCGCGGGTATCAACATTTTTTGTACGGGTATGCCGGATTTACTTTCTACTTGGAATTTGGAATGGTGATGATCTGGAGATTCACCTTCACAAGTGGAAAGGAAATCAATCCTTTTTGCTAACTTTTCAAATTGCATAAATATTAAGAAAATAGACAAGTTTGTTTTTTTGAGAATGCCGTTGGAGGCGTTTTTGTTTGTTTGCCGTGAAAGGCGATTTTACCGTGAAAGGCGATTTTACAAAACTCATCAAATATGAAAGACAAGAATTGTGATTTCTTTTTTTGTCTCTTTAAGAAATACAAACTACAATAGAAAAGTAAGAAAAATGATCTAACTTCTCTAGAGATTGTGGGGATACGTTGAGATCGACGGTCGCAAGTCATGTATGGACTTCGCCATCGTCCTTCAAATGAGAACAGTTGATGCTTTGATTCTTTGGCTTGGCTCCTAACCTCGGTTTTTTAAAGGACAAGGACCAAGAGGAGGTCCTATATCCAATGAAAAACCAAGTAAACAGGCTGAAAAGCCACGTTTAGGCCATGTTGGAGAAGGAGGAGACCTTGTGGGGGTGGCCCCCCAAGGGACGTTGATCACCGTGTGGTGCTTTCGGGAGCAAAGCAGCAGGACTTCGTCTCTCTCTTGGATTTTCTGGCTTTTCAGAACTTGCACTTGGGACCTATTTTCATCCTTTCTTCTTGGAATGGACCTCCTTTTATAGGCTTTTGGTAGCCATGAGGTGTTTATTAGCATTGATGGCCATGATGAAAGAAGTGATGAGGAGTTACAAGTTGATTTTGGAACTCCTTTTTCAACGCTTGTGATTGGCCGGTGAAGGTAGTGGGCATTTAATCACCTTTATACTTCATGATGATGGGAGTTTCATGGGTTTAATGCCATGATTGCTTGGATTTGTAACTCCCAAATGCTTGAATCTGATTGGGCCGTCCAAAATAATGAGTTAATGATCGCATTAAGTTGTCATAAACGGGTCAATTAACGTCATTAAGTGGTCGCCAAGGCATGTGAAGAGTCGCGGGCCGCGCTGCGCCTTTTGAGATTCTTCTTGCGATCATCACAGGTGGATCCACGCATTGTTTGATGTCGGATTGCAATGCAATTTCAGACATTGATTGACGGTTGTGGGCCGGTGACATCTGTCTTGTCGATTTCACGATCGGTCGAACAGAAAGTGCACTTTCTTGGTCAGCCGGTTGGCGATCTTGAGGCGGTCGGTGATGATTTCGTGCTTTTGACGGCGGATCCGAGATGTCGATGAAGATCAGTGGTTTTCAAGCATCAAAATTTGGATTTTCCGAAAATCACAGAGGTTGGAACACCCGAAACGCGAAAAGATCGAAAAACGGTCAATTTGGTGCAAAATCCGGCGACCCAGATTTGTAGGGTCGCCGGGCGACCATGCACCCAGGGTCGCCGGCGACCTTAGGGCCTTTTGCCCTTTGGTCGCCAAGCTTCGTTTTCGGGGATTTTGCATCTTTTTCGTTCCTTTTTTCTTCTGTATTTTTCTTGATATTTTTCTTCAATTATTGACTGCATTTTCTTGGAGAAAACTTGACGAGAACCCGCGCGAAATCGGAGCACAAAGTTTCCCATTTTTCGGGAAAGCCGAAGAATTTGTAGCCGATTTTTTGTCAAGAGTCGAAACTAGGTCAAACGATGTCGGAATGACCTGAAAATTGAGGTGAAGCTTCTTGAGCAGTGGATAGGACCAACCATGGGCTTTTATTTGAGTTTTGAAGCCGTTTGGGGTCCCATCGATGCTTCACTTGATTTTGCTGCGGGGAAAATGCCGAGCTTTGATATGTGGTCAAACGATGTTCGATTGACCTGAAATTTGACGAGAAGCCTATTGGAGTCATTTTGAGACGTTTCATCAGCTCCGTTTTGGATGTCATGGTCCCGGTTGCTCTGCCGCCGGTAGGCTTGATTTTCTCTCAGAGCATCGAAACCTGGTCAAACGTTGTCAGAATGACCTGAAATTTGACGTGCAGCCTTTTGGAAGCATGTTGAAGCCACTCATATACTTTGATGAGTGATGGCTTCGGTGGTTTTCACCGCCCGGAGGCTTGATTTTGCCGTTAGAGCATTGATGGAGGGTCAAATGTTGTCGGTTTGATTTGAAATTTGGCATGGAGCCCTTTGGAGACATTCTGGAGTCATCCGTAGGCTCTGATCGAAGTTTTGGTGTCTTCGATGATGTCGCCGCCGGGAGCGCTTGTTTAGCTATCGGAGTAGTGATTTTATGCCAAACGATGTCGGAATGGCCCGAAACCTCAGGTGTACCCCTCTTTTGGTTGCCTTGAAAGATCTTTCAATTTTTGTCTGATTCTAACAAGATCTGATGCTTAAAGTAGCTTTGCCTGTTTTGTAGCAGGATGTAGCTTCACGAGGCTTCTTGATGTGGAGGAGACATAGTGACTTTTTTTTTTTTTGTGTCAACAAATTCCCCCTCGAGGTACAACGACGTGTAGCTTTTTGGAGTTGATGTGCCTCGAAGAGAAGCTTGGAGGAGAGATTCCAACTTGACCAAGAGTCTTGAGCATTTTTTTTTTTTTTTGAATAGCCTTTTGAGTTTCCGGGGGATTTTATGGTAGTGAGAGGGATCACGTACCATCTCAAGGCAAAGTTTTGAAAATGACATGGGGTCTTTGGATTTTGGGTTTTGGATTTTGGTTTTTGACCTTGTGACCTAACAAGCTGTATGTGGCAAGTTAGGGGGTCGGGGTTTGATTTTTGATTTTGACCTTGTGACCCAACAAGCTGTATGTGGCAGGTTGGGGGGTCATATTTGGGGTTTTTGGTTTTGGGATTGGTTTGGATTTTGATTTTGGTTTTGGTCTTGTAACCTAACAAGCTGTATGGGGCGAGCTAGGGGACCGGAATTTGGTTTTGTGAAATGTTAATTTCAAGATTTTGGCTCAATTTGGTTCATAAGGTTGGATGGTTTGGTTTTTGGTAACTCATGAGACTTTCTTTTCTCTTTTTTTTTTGAATGGTCCCATCAACTCAAAAGAGGCATGGGACTTTTTTTTTTTTTTTTGCTCTTTTCTTTTTTTTGCTCTTGGTAAGAGGAATATTTTGACTAAAAGCCACTTTTAGTGCCTAGGTGGTCAAACCTGGCTCGTATGGGCTAACCCATGGGACTTTAGGCTTTGGAGATGGCTTAGATCTCATATAGTGTCATATTTGTAGAGAATATCTAAAAATATCTCTTTTGTGTAGAGAATATCTAAAAATATCCTTACTTGGAGAGAATTTCTTAAGTTTCCTTTTTGTGGAAAGATTTTCTCAAAATATCTCTCTTTTTGGGAAAGTAGCTAAATTTTAGTACTTACCTCTTTTCTTTCTCCTTATTTCCTCTTTTGGCTTGCTCTCTTCTATAAAAGCAAGAGGGTTGTTTCTTTTGCTCCATTGCTTTCTTTTTGCAAGAAATCTTCAAGAGTGCCCTCCAAGATTAGAAGGGCTTTTGCTCCAAGGGCTCCAAGCTTTTCTTCTTCTTCTCCATCAATGGCTTCAAGTAAGTTTTCTTCCTCCATTGTAGAAGTAGCTTCTTCATTTTTTTCTTCTCTTCTTCTTTTTCTTTCTTTTTTTTTTCAAGCACGTTTTCCTTTTATTTTTTTTCGTGCTTCTTCCTTTTTTTTTTCAAGCACGTTTTCCTTTTTTTTTCGTGCTTCTTCTTCTTTTTTTTTTTTTTCTTTTTCTCTTCTTTTCACGGTTTTCCCCTTTTTTTTTTTACCATGTATATATATATTTTTTCCACACGCTGACTTCTTTTTTTTTTTTTGTCAGCGATTTTTCCCTGTTTTTTTTTTTTTTTCACGCTGATGGTTTTTTTTTTTTTTTTTTGTCAGTGTTTTTTTTGTTTTTTTTTTCCACACACTGATTTTTTTTTGTTAGCGATTTTTTCCCTTTTTTTTTTGTTTTCACACTGATTTTTTTTGTCAGCGTTTTTCTGTTTCTGTTTTTTTTTTTTTTTCCGCTGCTTGTTTTTTTTTTTTTTTTTTTTTTCTGTTTTTCTTGGCTGTACGTACAGCCTTGCCATGTGGCAGTGGGCCAGAAAAAAAAAATTTTTCTGATATTTTTTTTCTCTTTCTTTCTTTTTCTTTTTCCTTGTTTGCTCACCATGATAATGAGGCTATGCAATTTCAATATGTATGCATTTTTTTTAATGCATCAAGATAGAAGGCTAGAGTCTCTAGGTCAAGCCAACATGATTTTTGACTTGGACAGAGTTTGATTGGTTTTGACCAAATTGGGTTGGAATTGGTCAAACTTTGGTCAAGGTTTTCCTAGCATCTAATGCATGATAATATTCTTTGATGCATGATTTTTGTAAATGGATTTGGAAGTATGATGATGCATACCTGAAAATCTTTTGCAAGTATTGGGATTTTGAGCTCGCAGCGATGTTGAGCTCTTTTTCGGTCTTGCTGGATTTTGAGGAAGTTTGCAAGTTTTGGATTCTGAAGCTCGCAGCAATGTTGAGCTCTTTTCCAGATTTTGCGGAAGTTTGATGAGATTGGCTCGTTCTCGCAGCGATGTTGAGTTCGAACCTTCTTTGAGAATTCTCCACTGACTATGAGCTCGCAGCGATGTTGAGCTCATCTTCAGGCTTCCTGTCTTTTTCGGAGTATTTTCCTTTTCTTTGGAATTGCCCCGGAACCATGTCAAAATTTTGCTAGAATTTTTGTTGCAGAATTCTGTCATTCTGATGTTGATTGATCCTTTCTCTTCCATCTTTTGCAGGTAGTTCTTCTAGAACGAATAAGGGTAAAGGTCCTGTTACTGACGCACCTCGTCGGTCTGCTAGATCTTCGAATGCAGCCGTTCAGCAGGCTTGGGAGAAGGAGGGAACTCTCATTCGCCAGGTTGAGGAAGCTGAAGGTAATGTCTTGAAGAAGACTCAGGGCATAAGCAGTGGTAGGTCCTCTGGGAAGAACTTCCTCGTGCTGCAGATGGGTCACGGTGCTCGGCCGCGTTTTATGGGGACATTCTGAAGAAGCGTGGCCTAAAAACTTTGGAAGTTAAGGCCAAGGGTCTGCTTGAGGAGCTGAACCTTTGGTTGAAAACCATGTCGGATTGAGCTCTTGAGTTGTAACAAACTCTTTTTCCTTCTTTTCCGTTTTTTTTTTTTTTTGGTACCTCCATGTAAGCAATTTTGGTACTATATTTTTGTATCCCCTTCCTTTCACTTAAATCATTTTTTTTGATGAAAACAAATTCGAGCAAAAGTTGATGGGAATGTTTGTTTAAGAATTTGATCAAAAGGTTGTCATTTTGTGAAAATCTTTTGTCAAATAGTTGTTTTGGGCATGAAAGCCAATTTTGTGGCAAAAAGCCTGGTTTTTGATGGTTTGAAAACCGAAATTTTGGATGGCATGAAAGCCTAATTTTGTCTGTGGCATGGGAGCCAAATTTGTTTGTGGCATGAGAGCCAAAGTTTTTTTGGATGGCGTCAAAGCCGAATTTTGGAATGGCATAGAAGCCGAATTTCATTTTGTGGCATGGGAGCCAAATTTTGTTTATGGCATGAGAGCCAAAGTTTTTGTATGGCATGAAAGCCGATTTTGGCATTTATAGCCGACTTTTGACGTTTATAGCCGATTTTTGGCGTTTATAGCCGAGTTTTTTGAAAACCAAGTTTTGTTTTATTGGCGTGAAAGCCGATTTTGGCATTTATAACCGAGTTTTGGCGTTTATAGTCGGGTTTTGGCGTTTATAGCCGTTTTTTGGCATTTATAGCCAAATTTTGGCATTTATAGCCGAATTTTGGCGTTTATAGCCGAATTTGGTTTTCAAAATGCAGGTATCAACTAAAGGTCGCCTCCGCGCTGAATGGTCTTGCAAGTATCGATGGATTGTCACTTCCTTGCTCATTCGGTTTGCGAGTATTGATGGAATGTCACTTCCTCGCGGGCTGGGTTTTGCGAGTATCGATGGAATATTGCTTCCTCGCGAATTGGGGTACAAGTATCGACTAAGCGTCACTTCCCTGCTTTTCCCAAAACTTTTGGTTTTGCGGGTACTGACTTGGTGTCGTTTCCCCGCGATTTTTGAAATTTGAGGTTTTCTCGAACCATTTGAAATTTTGGTTGTGGATATCAACTGGTATGTTGCTTCTCCACGATTTTTTTGAAATTTTGCAAGTATCGAATGGGGTTCGCTTCCTTGCGATTTTTGGGGTTTTGCGAGTATCGACTAAGTGTCGCTTCCCCGTGGTTTCTAAAAACCAATTTTTTTGTTTAAAGACACGAAGGTCATAAATTTTGACTTAAAACCATTTTGGTTGTAAAAGCCGACGCGGTCTAGGGTGAAAATTCCTAAGTCCCGATTTTTGTTTCAAACCATGAATTTTGGGTTCAAGGATCGAAATTTTGGTCAAGTCTGGGAAGAGGCTCCTAAACTTGGATTTTCGGATTTTGATTTTTTCTTTTGAACAATGAAACGATGAAAGTAAGCATTCTTTTGAGAGATTTTTTTTTTTTGGAATCTTCAACATAAAGATGAAAATTTCAAAAGGGGTGGGTTTGACGAGCAAGTACCTTGGGAATAGGCTTTGGCCATGTAGATATCGCTCTGACCCGTTTGAGGAAGTCTTCAAGGGTAGTACCGCTTCAAGAACTTGCCGTTGATGGGTAGCATACATCTGTCTCCTTCCATGTTTAGAAGAGCGTATGCACCGTTGGAGAAGACTTTGTCGATGACGAAGGGTCCCTCCCATTTTGGTTCAAATTTGCCTTTGGATTTGTGGGCAAAGACTATGGGTCTTTTTACTGCAAGAACCAAGTCACCCTTTTTGTAGGCGCGTTGCCTGACCTTCTTGTCGAAAGATCCTGCCATGCGTGCTTGGTACAACTCAATGCTTTGTAGAGCTTCAGGTCGTCTCTCACCGAGATTATCCAGCTCTTGGAGTCTCAATTTGACATTGCTTTTTTGCGTCATGTCATTTTGCAAAGATACCCTTAAGGAAGCAATTTGTACTTCCAAAGGGACAACAGCTTCGCATCCATAGACCAAAGAGAATGGTGTGCTATGGGTTGGTCCTTGAACGGTGGTACGATAGGCCCACAAGGCTTCTGGTAGTTTGTCGCCCCAGTCTCTTTTGTGACTAGAGACTATTTTTTGAGAATTTTGCAGAGTGTCTTGTTGAAGGCTTCTGCTAGTCCATTCACTGCTGGATTATATGGAGTCGAAGGACAACTTTGGATTTTGTACTTGTCGCAAAACCTGTAGAATCTGTGATCCCGGAATTATGGTCCGTTATCATGGACGAATCTTTTAGGTATGCCGAAGCGACAAATAATGTTGGTGCGCAAGAACTGAAGGACTGATGAAGTCTTCATTTCTTTGAGCGCAAATGCTTCTGACCACTTGGAGAAATAATCCGCAGTGGCGAAGATGAAGCGATGACCTTTGCTTGATGGGGGAGAAATAGGACCTATGATGTCCATACCCCAGGCTTCGAAAGGCCTCTGGTATGTTGCACCTGCATTTTTCAGACCAAATGGCATGACAGTGTAGCAATACACGCCAAATGGTGTCCGAAATGATGTATGCCTTTCATCTTCAGGATGCATTTTTATCTGATTGTAGCCAGAGAATCCATCCATGAATGTCATTCGCTCGAACCCATAGGTGTTGTCAATCATCACCTCTGGTATGGGGAGTGAGAATTCATCTTTAGGACATGCATTATTCAGGTCTCTGTAGTCAATACAGACCCTTATCTGCCCATTTTTCTTTGTCACGGGGACGATGTTGGCCAACCAATCAGGATGCTGTTCCTCGCGGATGAAGCCAACGTTTTTGAGTTTCTGACCTTCTTGTTCAATTTTGTCCATCACGTCGGGACGAAATCTTCTTTGGCCTTGTTTGACGGGCTTGATTTCTTTTTGCAAGTTGAGCTTGTGGACTGCTACTTTGGGATCCAGCCCAGACATTTCGGCACAAGACCATGCAAAGCAATCAACGAACTCACGAAGAAAAGAGATATACTCGGGTAACTCATCATCCTTTATATTCTTGCTTATGAATACATGACGTGGGTTATCAGATGTTCCCAAGTCTATTTTTTGAACAGGATCTTCTGTTGGAAGGTTTGAAGGTGGTTCCTCCACAATGTTTTCGGAGGCTTCCAACTTAACAGGACCTTCTGGAGTGCCAGAGGCATTTTCAGACTGGGGCTCTGTTTCTGTCCATGAATCTTCTCGATTAGTATCCTTCTCAAGGCTTGCAATGAGATGGTCCCAATCATTTGCTGGAACTGGGTTGAAGTAGGGTATTTCTTTTGGAGACGATGGTTCTTCTAGGACAGAGAACCACTCGTCTGTGTCATTGGGCAATTCCTCTTTATTATCAGAGAAATTATACCAATTAGAGGAGCTTTCTGGATTTTTGACGAGTAACTCCTCAAAGAGATATCCAGGGATATCAATGTCTTCATGAGATGTTGAGGCTTGGTTGGTAAAGCGACTTTGCAGCCATGGTGTCAACGGTCTCCTCATAGGAGCGGTAGGATCATACCCCAACCCATATGAAGACTTGCCTTTGTGACGGTGGATTTTCCAATCTTCTGGTTGACTTTTGCTCTGGGTGGGTTCCAATGGTGTAAGAATACCACGGCCACCTCCCAAACCAGTCGGATTTTGAGCGTCGTAGCCCATTTTCTTCATGATAGCTTGTGCCATTGGACTATATAGGGATAGTTGAGGCATACCTTTGTTTTGGAAAGGTTCAGGCAAAGAGTTCAGTGGAGATGCTCCTGATCTGTGGAAGTAAATCACTTTTTTCTTCTGGCGAAGTTGCCGGAATAACAAAGGAAGCAGACGTAGGGTCTTCTATGTCTGCAGGTGTCTCCAATGAAGTGAGAGCGGGTTGATCTTGCTGAGTATCAGCTTGGCTTGATGCTATGTCATCTTTTGGCTCTGACTCCGAGTCTGTGTCATGCATAATAGACACAAAGGAGACAGTGAATTTGCCCCCAGCCTTTTGTTTTGTCTTCTTTGCTTTGGTAGTGATTACTAAAGGCTTTGGAGATTTGAAGGAAACGATGAAGGGAGCTTGGCCGCTTACTTCGAGTTTGGTGGAGGGCTTGTTTACCTCCGGTGATTGCTTAGGAGCCTTGCCTTTATCTTTCTGGAGACTGTCGGCAAAGTGAATTGTTTTTTCCTCCTATTCTTCTTTTCCATCTTTATACATTTGAGCATCTACAAAATGGACATCTCTGCCTTTGAAGGGCCTTTTGTCTGTACATACTCAATGTATCAGGCCATCGTCGCCAACGAACTTGATGCACTGATGTAGAGTTGAAGTGACGACACCATTCTCATGTATCCAGGGGCGTTCAAGGAGTATATTGTAGCATGAAGGGGTCCTTATTGCATACACAGTGACTTTAGAAATAAGATCACCGATTTGCAATTTGAACCTGATTTTGCCGATAGGCCTTTGAGCGCTACCATCATATCCGAAGATGGATACGGACGTGTGACTCGGCTTGCTAGGTGGGATGCCCAGCTCTTCGAGTGCCGAAGTAGAGATGAGGTTGAGTGTAGAACCTGGATCGATCTAAACTCTGTGTACTGGCATTTCTTTGACGTACCCTGTAAAGTAAAAGGGACGGTTGTGCTTTGTTTCGCCTAGGAGGAGGTCATCCTTATCGAAGGCAATTGTTGCACTTGCTGCTTTTTGTACCGAGAGGCATTCATTGCTTGATCCCTCAGTTTTCTTCTTTTCTCCCTTTGAGGGAGTATTTGATTTTTTGACTCTATAGTCCATTTCAATTTGTAGGACTTGTGGGGCATGTTTGTCGACATCCGCATTCAGCCTTTGTATTTCTGAAATGAGACTATCACGAGTTTGTGGAGACATTCGTAATAAGTCAAGGATGTGCAGACGTGCAGGTATGTGTTTGAAGTGCTCAATCAAGTCGTACTTGAAAGCCTCCTTCGGGCCTGCATTTTCATTATTATTGCCACTTGGGGCGCTTACAACTTTCTTTCCCGAAGGATTTACATAAGAAGAAGAAGGTTGGTTGTAATTTTTGTGGTAATCCCGGTCAGAACGGGTACCTCTACCAACTTCAAGAGTTTCTAGAGACTGGCCTTCTTTTGGAAGATCAGCCTCAGGATCAAGGGGTTGATCCTTTGTTGAAGACGTCTCTGTAACAGCATTGGTGTCTTCAGTAATTGTGTTGCACGGAGCAATTTCCGGGAACAAGTCCTGAACAGCAGCCGGCAACTTTTCTTTATTAGCCCAGACATCGCCCGTGGGATCGGTATCTGGGTCCAATTGACTGAGTTTTCGTTGAAGAAGATTTCATTAGCAGAAGTTTCTTCAAGATGATCAATCGGGAGAGGCTTGAGTTCTGATGTCACAGCTTCAGGAGATGAGGGCTGAGAGGATGTTATCTTAGTAGAAGTCACCTGAGAGGATGTAGCTCCGGAAGATACGCTACCGGTTGGGGAGTACGTGTCTTCGGAAGCTTCAGAAGAACTGTCGTCCTGAGCTATTGCATTGCAGGTTATCCTGACAGGAGATGCCCCCAGTGTAGACTGTTGGGAATCGGACTCATCCTTAGATGTAAGAGGATCATCAATCCAACTGTTTTCTCCATTTTCAGGAGTTGAGGGAGAAAGTTCCCATTGATTTTCAGAGACTTCCAGTTCTGGATTATGACGAAGATTGATGCGATCCTACTCTTGCTCTATGGTAAGATGTTGCAAGATTCTTGCATATTCTTCAAGATCAGGCATGGGAGCCAAATCTTCTTCGTTATTTGCTCCTTGTAGTTCACCAATGTTGGGTTCCACTGGAGCATTGTTTGGTACTAGATTGACAGCGTTTTCTTGAACAGGGTTCTGGTCTTCTTCATCATCAGACCAAGATCCTTGTGGCTGTAATAGGTTGTACCAGATTACTGGCATAAGATGAGACTCGGGAATCCATTCCTCGTCGGAGAGGTATTCTCTTGTTTCAAGGGATTCTTCCCACTCATCGATATCACTGGACTCGTATCCATCCATAGGGAATCCAACTACCGAATTGCAGGAGTATGATGCCCCCTGCACATTTTCATTTTCGTATAGAGGTGGTATGAAATCATCAAGAGTGAATTTTCTTACCGCCTTGGAAGTTTTGGAAAGAGATTCTTCCATCGTCCCAAGTGAAGCAGTGGAAGAAGTTTCTGCTTTTTCAAGGACTTCTTGTTTTGGTTGAGACTTCTGCTGCTGTTTAAGCTTGCGGAGTTATCTCTTGGCTTGCCTTCGCTGCCGAGCGGTGGGCTTTGTTTTGACGATCTCCCAATTTTCATCATCTAGGAGATCGAGATGCACCCATATAAGTTGTCCATCTGATGTTGGATAGGGAACCAATTCTTGGGATGCTTGAGCCATTTTAATCACCTTGAATGAAGTAGTGATGTTCTCCTTCGGTGACTTTGAAGTTTGCCGACATGACACCATGTTGACAAAGGCGGGGCCATAGTTTTTATCAAAGGTTATCACTCCGTTTTTCTACATCTCATTGATTTTCTCTCTCACAACGAAGCATTGATTGAGAGGATGTGAGATCATCTAATGGTATGGACAGTATCGAGGATCATTGGTTTTGCCAACATCTCCCGATCTTTTGGGCTCTGGCAAAATGAGTTTGCCATTTGCTAGGAGAGCCTCAAAGATTTCTTCAACATCTTCATCGAACGGATATTTCTTTTCTTCACATTCTTTGAAGGCATAAGAGAGTTCAGGTCGTTTACCTGCCGTTTTGTTTTCAGGTTTCTTTGGCTGCTGAGGAGCTAATTTAGTCTGCACATTGAGAACTTCCTTTTTCTTTGGTTTTGAGGTTGTAACAGCAGTCGGCTCTTTCTTTGATGATTTCTGACTGTTGAGGTCTTTGATCACCATTTCAGCTTCCATGGAAGCTTCGAGAAGTTCTCCCAGGTTCTTTGATTTGTTGCCGATGATCATGGAGCGAATTTTTTCTCTCATATTGTTACGGCAGATGCTGACTGGCAGTACATCTGAGCATTTGTACGCCATTGCCTTCCATTTGTGAATGAAGTCGTATGTTGACTTATTCTCTCCCTGATTTAAGCTGCAGAGTTGAGCCATAGTATCAGGATGATCCTCACCTTGGAAGTGGGTTAGGAAGCGTGTCTCCCGCATAGCCCAGTTCTGGATGGAGTTCTCCGGCAGAGTGGAGTACCAATCAAAGGCTGTACCTTTTAGGGTACTTGGAAAGAGGCGAATCTTGAGGGTATCTTGATCTGCAATAGCTCCCGTCAGGATCTTGAAGTGGATGATGTGTTGTCTGGCTGAACCTTTCCCCGTATATGTCTGGAGAGTAGGTTGTTTGAATTTTGCAGGGAACGGAACCGAGTCCATCCATAGAGGGAAGGGTGGCTTGATCCCATGTTCCTTCAATGTATCCTCTTCTTTTGCTTTTGCGAGGATATCGTCCACGTCCTTTTTGGTAAGGGCACGTGACTCATTGTTTTCTGCATTGCCCTCATCATCTTCATGATTTGGAGGGGTTTCGTTGTTAGGTGGCGGACGCTGTAAAGTGAGAATGAGGTTTTCCATCAAAGCCTCAATTATCTGTTGTCCTTGCTCCAACTGCTGGATGCATGCGGTTACATCGTCATGCTGTGGAGGCGGCTCAGAACTTGTAGCCAAGACGTTCATCCCTCGGGATTCGAACGAAGAAATCGTCCTGGTGACTGAGCTAGAGCTCATTCTTCTGGATGAAGAATCTAAGGAGTGGTTACTCCGGTGTTCTTGGCTTTGAGGAGTAGAAGATTCTTCCAGATGTGTTCTTGTCCGAGAGACGCTGCGAGTCACTGGACGTCTAACACTGATTTTGGTTGCTGACTTCTGGCGTTTTCTGGTTTTGCCAACCATATGTGTTAGTGCCACATTCCAATGAGCACTTGTTTTGTATTGTCAATCCCGTGTCAAAGAGTCCAAGACCTTGCCTCTCAGAGTTTCACAAGGAAGATCAAGTTTGAAGGCAGAAGATCAAGTTTTGGAAAGCCTGGATTCATCGAGGAAGAACTCCATGTGTGTGCCAACCTATTCAGGTAAAATGGGACCCAAACCAACCAAGTAGTGGACCCTAAAAACCCTTAGTTTAATGGCTTATTTAATGGGGTTTTAGAAATTGTTTTTGAGCCTTTTCAAGACTCAAAACTGGTCCCAGAGGTCGGCTAACCGCCATGATTTTCGGTCAGCCCCGCGGTCACCTCGCGGTTAACCACTGAGACCCTTCACGGCTAACCGCCAGGTAACCAAAGTCCTGCGGTCACTTTTCCAGAGGCTTAATGTACAAGTTTCTGTGAAAATTCGGTTACCTTGGGGTTACCTCGCGGTCACCTTGCGGTCACCTTACGGTTACCTCGCGGCTAGCCCCCTACTCAGCACAACTTTACAAAAACTAGCCGTTTATGACCGTTGGAGTGGCGGCTAACCGCGGATTTGAAGGGGGCTAGCCGCCAAAAGACGTTAGAGAGCCGTTGGAGGGTGTTTTATAAATAGAAAAGGCCCCAAATCATCGAAGGAGGCTTGAAGATCATGAGAGCTCATGTCCTAACCATGGTCCATCATATTTGACCTCTCATAGATCATTCCACACACACTTTGAGCTTGTATTGGCAAATCTAAGAGCTTCATTAGCTTAAGGAAAGTGTGATGTGTGAAAACAATATTGCCCACACACACTATGAGCTTGTATTGGCAAATCTAAGAGCTTCATTAGCTTAAGGAAAGTGTGATGTATGGAAACAATATTACCTAGGGAAGAACTTGAGCCATCATAGGTTAAAATCCAAATCCCTAGACCAAAGACCTCTTCCCTTGATTGAGCACAACATTGGAGCATCATCATCAACATCAAGGAAGCATTGCAAGAGGCATCAAAGCTTGGAGCTGTGGTGACAAGCTTGGTAGAGCATCCTCCGGACTTCGTCAAAGAGGCAAGTGGCAACCTCCAGACTTTGTCAAAAGAGGCAAGTGTTCTTCCCCCTCACTTCATTAAATTCAGAGCATTGTAAGAGTGGCTTATTTCTTTGTGATTTAACCACTATAAAAATGTAGAGGGGAGTAGATCTTTGTGATCGAACCTCGTAAACAAAATTGATGTAGAATCAGTACTTGAATAGTTTGATTCTTCATAGTGGAACCAGGGGACTGTGTGACCCTTGAGAGTGGATGTAGGTCTGTGTGACTGAACCACTATAAATCCCTTGTGTCAATTCCTCTTTCTCTATCTCTTGTGCTTGATTTACATATCTATAAGTTGTGGAGATTGATATGAATGATATTTCTTCTTTGAGTTTAAATTGACACACATCCACTTGTGCGAAAACAACATTGAACATATTGGTAAATCTTGTCTTGTTTAGCACACACTCTTTAAACATATATTCAATTGAGCACATTGATATAAGTCATAAGTGAATTTGTGAAGAGTGGTGTACACACACTTGTGCTTATTATTATAAAATTAATTGTCATATCTTTGATTGATTAAGCACTCACACATTGAACACATATTGCGTATAAGTTGTATTCTTATTTGTGTTCATTGTGTTCTTTGTCCTAGTTGAGATTAAAATTGGACTAAGTGATTTTTATTGGGAAAGGAATTTCATTAGTCCTATTCACCCCCCCTCTAGGACACTTTTATTGGCCCTAGCTGCACTTTCAATTGGTATCAGAGCCAAGTTCCTCCATAAAGGCTTAACAACCCGGAGTTGATCTTCTATCTTTGCTAGTGTCAATTCCTTAGAGTGACCTCATGTATTGGAGGGACCTCAAGGACAAACCTACCAAGACCTTAGGATCATTTTCAAAGGAAGATTGTTAGAGAGATCTTAGGTCTTGAACCCCTTTGGACCAACCTATTTATTTTCAGGAATTTCATATTGTTGGCCCTTGTACTTTTGGAAAAGTATTTGTTGTCAATTGATTTTGTTTTCATAAACTTTTATAGTTATATCTTTTGGTTCACAAAATCAATTGATTGCATCATATTGATGTGCATTTTGTTCTCATATTGTTATTTCTATGAAAATGCATTTCAATGCTCTTTTAATGTGCTTCAATTAATTATGGACTTAAAGGATCTTTTATCCATGATCAATTGATGTTACATCCACTGTTTTTCAAAAATTAATGAATTTCATAAGTTATATCTTTTTAAAGAAAAATTAGATATTTTTGAAAAACAAATTTTTTTTATAGTGTTTGTTTTCAAATGGGAAATTATTCTCAAATTTTTTTTAAATAATTATTTTGTTTAAAAAAAAAAAAAAGGCAAGTTGAAAGTTATGAGAATTGAATTTGTTTCTCTCTCTTTATGTTTCAAATCTTGTATAAGAAATTCAATTCTTGTAATATACTTGAAACTCAATTGGTTATCTATCTATAGTTATATTTGTCAAAATAAATGTGTTTTTGAATAAACACATTTTCCAATTGATATCAAGTCATGTTTTAAATCAATTTGTATAAGTCCTTGTAGTTGTTTTCTTTAAAATACAAATTGAAAAATGATTATGTGTTATCTTCTAAATCATTCTCTTTATGCTCATTGTTGGATTTTGTGTATTGAAATGATTTGAAGATTGTATGAATGGAAATGCTCTAAAACATCATTAGTTATAATCATCAAAGCATGTTCCATGTTCTCATTTCCTTGTGCATATGGTTATATCATCTTAGAAATGGAAATGAATTTGTTACAAGTAATTTGCATCTTTACTCATTTGGTTACATTCTTTTTATATGCAAATTGAATTGTATGTTTTGTGGATCGTGAAATAGATTTGCATTCTACACATAGTCTTGTGCATCTTTTCAATGCATAGTGATAATGTTTCATGATTCTCTTAGTACATTTGCTAGAGTGGAAATTTTGTATGGACCATGTTAGATGAATTGATGTTAAACTCTTTTTGCATGCTCTTTATAGTTAAACTCACATATATGTAAGAGAGTTATTTTCATTCCTATGTAATTCGTGGCTCCTTTCTAACTTCATATCTTCATGTGCACACATAGTTGTATTCTTCATTAATGATATGATATAAGTTAGATCTTGATTTTAATTGATACTCTCTATGCAAATGTCAAACCGTTCCTTGTATGGTTGCATTATTAGTTACATTTGAAGATACCATACTAGAACTCACAAATCCATCCTTTATGCTTTCTAGTCATTTTTTTTCTAAAATGGATGGTTATGATGTTTGATTCATGTATATTCTTTAAATGATGTCTTCCTTACATGTTTCAACTTCATATTAGTGATCTTGATCATATGAACCTCTTTGAAATTCATTTCTTGTATTTCATAGTTATATGTATTTTTTGATGAATTTCTTAGACGTTGAATTCATATGGTTTTGACACTTTGAAAATTGCATGCTTTACAAAGCTATATCCTTTCATGCAATTTAGATTGTTCATCACTATACTCAATTGTTATATCATTAAAAGTGATGAATATTCATTTATGATGCTTAATGAAATTTTGTTTTTATCACATCCTTGCTCTTAAATTATGTTTCAAATTCAATTAGTTTTAATTAGTATCATTTTCAATTGATGTCATATCTTGAGAATGTGATAGACCTTGTGTACATTGGATTGAACTTGATAGTAAATATATATTTTTATTCCATGTCACATTCAATTAGCATCATAATTTTCATGTTTGCCATCTCTCTTGCACCTATAGGTAAATCTCATGACCACCATGTTTATATATTCATAATTTTGGTTGGTTAATAGTTAAGGTAGGCTTCATGTTTGAACTTCATTTCTTTCATCTTGCACATGATAGTCATATTTAATGATTGAATGAAATGATTTCAAAATATTCATAGCATATGATTTTCTTAGTTATATTGATTAATGCTATGTTAGGTAAACCCCATAACCTCATGGATAGCTCTAATTTGGATTAATCCTAGTAGCTATATTCTTTTTAACTCCATTTTAGAGTGATTGAGTTAATTGTCTTATCCTTGAATCTCAATTGGTTTTCTTTATTCCAATTGGTATCCATGATTGCTTTTCTACATGGTCTTGAACACTTAGAGACTACTACCACACATGATATCCTGTTATGTATTTCATTTTTTTATTTCTTTTGTTAACAGGTGCTTCTAAAAAGGCATTTTTCTTATTTCATGTGTACGTACATTTGCAAGGGTAAATGACCCTCTATATGCAAATGCTAAATTGTTCTATGTATGGTTGTGTTGTTTCATTTGTTGACACCATAGTAGAACTTTAAAATCCATCCTTATGCTTGATAGTCTTTATTTATGGTGGATGGTTATGTTAATTGACCCATGTATATGATTTCATTCTTGTACATGTTTCAATTTTCATAAGTATGTTCTTGCTCATGTGAATCTCCTCGAATCCATTCCTTGTACACTATGGTCATAACTATTGTTTAATGGATATTATATTTGTTGAGTTCATATGCTTTTACACCTTGAAAAATTGCACACACCACACAATCATATTTTTATGCAATTTCCTATATTCATCGTTATGCTTTCTAGTTATATTTTTTTTTTAAATGATGAATATTCATGGTGCTTAGTGAATTTTGTGTTTGTCACATCCATGTTCTATTCATGGTTTCCTATTTTTTTGGTATACCTTAAAATGTGACAAATCTTGTGAACATTGATTTGAAATGTCACTTTAGCATCATATCTCTCATGTTTGCCTCCTCTAATACGTGATTATGGTTGTTTTCTTGAAGAGGTTCACTTCATGATAGTTGAACTTCATTTCATAATACCTGTTCTCTATAGTTATATTTTATGAAATGATGTTAATTCACATAGCGTAAGATTTTCAAGTTTTAAACATGCTTATGCTATGATTAATATCACTATTCTCATGGATTTCTTTGTTTTGGAACATATCTATTAGTCACATGATTTCAAAACCAGTTCAGAGTTTTTGTATTTAAAAATATATATATATATATATATTTTGCAATCCATGATTTTAAAATGATTGATTGTATTCTTAACATGTTCATATTTCCGGAATTGATTTAATGCTTTGGATACTCCACCTTGATTCATTCCAAGTTGCACTCATATTGGTATATCTATTTGAATCATTCAAACATTAATGTTTAAGGTAGGATGGCTAGGAGAGTGGGAGGAGACCCCTCTCGTGTTGGGTTCGCCAAGCGTAAATCCTTAGGGGGTAGCTTTGGGACAGACCTGTAATTCTGTGTGATCACGTAAAACACTACTCTGATGCTTTTTTCATCACCTCATGAAGCATGATTCATATACTTGGTTGAATCACAAGTTGTTGTCCTTCATTACACTTAAATCTCTTTCGATCTTGTCTATGTTTTGGAATCAACAATTCATTTATTTCAAAAGAATTTGTTGTAAATTTTTTTTTAGAAACCCACATTGACCATCCTTGTTCTCTTTATTGGTATATTAGTATGATAGTCAAGTTGTGTGGAAATTCATTTTGCATATGTTCTTGATAGGTATATATTTTGAAATGCAAAATTGAATGAGATGTGATGAGCTAAAAAGTTTTTTCAATTAATGTTTCATCTCATATTTTTCAAATTAGTTGCTTTGTCATTTTGAAAATAAATATGGTTTGAAAAATAAATTTTCCATGGATTTTAAGTTTTTACTTCATTGGAAAATTATGCAATTGATTTTCATTTTGGGCTTTATTAAGTTAAATGCTTTTAAAAATGAAATTCTCAATTGGTCCTCATCTATTCATCATCATGTCTTTTCATGATTAGCAACATCTTGAGAAATTTGATCAATGTGAACTTTAATAAGTTATATATGAGAACTCCCTAGTTTCATGCCTTACATCTTCTTCTTGCATTACATAGGTATATTCATTGTCATCATCATATTGACAAAAGAAGAGAATGATGTTGAGAGGGAGTGTAGACATCTCTAAAATGATCAAATGTGAGTTTATATTTGAGGATCATGGAGATACATATATGGATAGGATGAATATTTGTTTTTAAGTATTTTGAAAACAAAACAATTTTTACTTGAGAATACATTAACTTTTATAGGTACATCTTTATGTATTTCTCATATTGCCACATCCATGTGCTTTTAGTTCTGGTATTTTTTTCTAAGATATGGATGTTTTTACTTTTGATCATCACTATGCTTTTTAATGCGATTTTTTTTTAGTGATGATTTTGCAAGTCATATGCTTTTTCTATTTGTAAAATTCCTATCTTGATGACTTGTTTGGAATGCAATGTACTCAATTCATCATTTTGGATTATAATCACTTTGTTTGATGATTGAATACATTTGGTGATTGCATTCATTCTCATAACATTCATTATGCCTTTGTAAGTTAATTTTTTCTAAAGATTGAATGTTATGGCTTTGGATTTTATTTCCATTGGTATCATTTTGAGTTTTAAACCCGAGCTTTAAAAGTCTAAAATATTTTGTTCTTAATGCATGTTCCTATCGTATGTTTTTGAATGGATTGATTTTTCATTTGGAACTTCATGCATTTCTCATAATCATTGTCTGTGCTTCATAGTTATATCAGTATGTTAAACTAATGATTATGCAGGTTCATCACTTTGCTTAAGTGGTGAAAATGATCAATGAAATAAAATTTCATGTGATCTTTATTGAGTCCTTGCTCTTCAATCAGTTTGTATCTTTGGAAGGACTTAGAGAATCCTAATTAAATGGATTCATTGAATTGATATGGACTTACTTAGTTGATTTATATAGTTCAATTCCAACTTAGCATGATTGCATCTCTTTATAGTCAAATCATTTGATATCATGCTTGCTAACTTCCCTTCATGCATATAGGTAAATCTTTTTATGTCCTTGGTATCATAATGTGTTGAATTTTGATATCTCTCTAACATCTCTTTGTCAACTTGTGACAAAAAGGGGGAGAATAAATGGATTGAATCCTGAAAAATGGAGAGATTTAATTAAGGGGGAGAGTGTAGAACAAAAGGTGAGAACACTCTATCTATGATATTTTGTGACTAACAATTAAGGGGGAGTAGCAATCCCACCAAAGAATGTATTTCTCAATGTTCTATGCAGGTGCATCTTTAAGAGACAAAGCACATTCTCTGGGGGAGCTTCTAGAGTCATGAGTCTTTGAGTTATAATTGTTGTATCTTGTGTAAAGATCATGTACTCCTATAATCTTGGTCATATTTGAGTCCATTTGTTGAAATTCAATCTAGAATAGATGTTTTTCCACGAAATTGACAAAGGGGGAGATTGTTAGTGCCACATTCCAATGAGCACTTATTTTGTATTGTCAATCCCGTGTCAAAGAGTCCAAGACCTTGCCTCTCAGAGTTTCACAAGGAAGATCAAGTTTGAAGGCAGAAGATCAAGTCTTGGAAAGCCTGGATTCATCGAGGAAGAACTCCATGTGTGTGCCAACCTATTCAGGTAAAATGGGACCCAAACCAACCAAGTAGTGGACCCTAAAAACCCTTAGTTTAATGGCTTATTTAATGGGGTTTTAGAAATTATTTTTGAGCCTTTTCAAGACTCAAAACTGGTCCCAGAGGTCGGCTAACCGCCATGATTTTCGGTCAGCCCCGCGGTCACCTCGCGGTTAACCGCTGAGACCCTTCACGGCTAACCGCCAGGTAACCAAAGTCCTGCAGTCACTTTTCCAGAGGCTTAATGTACAAGTTTCTGTGAAAATTCGGTTACCTTGGGGTTACCTCGCGGTCACCTCGCGGTCATCTTACGGTTACCTCGCGGCTAACCCCCTACTCAGCACAACTTTACAAAAACTAGCCGTTTATGACCGTTGGAGTGGCGGCTAACAGCGGATTTGAAGGGGGCTAGCCGCCAAAAGACGTTAGAGAGCCGTTGGAGGGTGTTTTATAAATAGAAAAGGCCCCAAATCATCGAAGGAGGCTTGAAGATCATGAGAGCTCATGTCCTAACCATGGTCCATCATATTTGACCTCTCATAGATCATTCCACACACACTTTGAGCTTGTATTGGCAAATCTAAGAGCTTCATTAGCTTAAGGAAAGTGTGATGTGTGAAAACAATATTGCCCCCACACACTATGAGCTTGTATTGGCAAATCTAAGAGCTTCATTAGCTTAAGGAAAGTGTGATGTATGGAAACAATATTACCTAGGGAAGAACTTGAGCCATCATAGGTTAAAATCCAAATCCCTAGACCAAAGACCTCTTCCCTTGATTGAGCACAACATTGGAGCATCATCATCAACATCAAGGAAGCATTGCAAGAGGCATCAAAGCTTGGAGTTGTGGTGACAAGCTTGGTAGAGCATCCTCCGGACTTCGTCAAAGAGGCAAGTGGCAACCTCCAGACTTTGTCAAAAGAGGCAAGTGTTCTTCCCCCTCACTTCATTAAATTCAGAGCATTGTAAGAGTGGCTTATTTCTTTGTGATTTAACCACTATAAAAATGTAGAGGGGAGTAGATCTTTGTGATCGAACCTCGTAAACAAAATTGATGTAGAATCAGTACTTGTGTAGTTTGATTCTTCATAGTGGAACCAGGGGACTGTGTGACCCTTGAGAGTGGATGTAGGTCTGTGTGACTGAACCACTATAAATCCCTTGTGTCAATTCCTTTTTCTCTATCTCTTGTGCTTGATTTACATATCTATAAGTTGTGGAGATTGATATGAATGATATTTCTTCTTTGAGTTTAAATTGACACACATCCACTTGTGCGAAAACAACATTGAACATATTGGTAAATCTTGTCTTGTTTAGCACACACTCTTTAAACATATATTCAATTGAGCACATTGATATAAATCATAAGTGAATTTGTGAAGAGTGGTGTACACACACTTGTGCTTATTATTACAAAATTAATTGTCATATCTTTGATTGATTAAGCACTCACACATTGAACACATATTCCGTATAAGTTGTATTCTTATTTGTGTTCATTGTGTTCTTTGTCCTAGTTGAGATTAAAATTGGACTAAGTAATTTTTATTGGGAAAAGAATTTCATTAGTCCTATTCACCCCCCCTCTAGGACACTTTCATTGGCCCTAGCTGCACTTTCAATATGGACAGCAATGAATTGGTTGGGTCTTTCTTTTTCGACCCATTTGTTTGAGACATGGAGAGTAGAACGCTGGGTTCTTTGTTTCTCGAGTCTCTTTTGTCGATATGCAGTGCGGCGACGCATATGACGAGCAATTTGAGCTTCAGTCAGCTCTGGCTGGGTTCTGGCGATGAAGGATGTAGTCCATCGTGTGCAGCAGCCGAGTTTGTCTTCTTTGAAGCTGGGCAAGGACAGAATCTGGTGAAAGTTCAGTCTAGAGCCAATGACTAAGTCCTAGAGGGGGGGTGAATAGGACTGAGGCTAAACAATTGCCAATTTTAATTTTCTAATCCTGTTTTTAATCAAAACAGAATAAAGAACAGAACAAGCATAGCAAGAGTATAACTGAAACAGAAACTGTAGAACATTCAAAAGAGATATGGACACAGAGATTTATAGTGGTTCGGTCACACAGACCTACATCCACTCTCAAGGGTCACACAGACCCTTGGTTCCACTATCAAGAATCAAACTACACAAGTTCTGATTCTACCTCATATTTGATACAGAGGTTCAATCACACAGATCTACTCCTCCTTACAGCAATGTGGTGAGTTTAATCACACAGATCTACACACCTACCACATTATATACATATTGTTGAAATTTGAAGAAGGGTGAACACTTGCCTTGATGATGGTTGAAGTGTTCTGTGGAGCTCTGACCGCAGTCGAAGCTTGCACCTCTTGTTGACCTCTTGGTGTTGAGTAGAAAGCCTCCAATGTGTTGCACAACCAGGGTTAAGAGGATTTGGTTTCTAGGGTTACACAAAAGAGTCTCTCATGGAATAAACTATCCTAGAGGATGAACTTCCTATCAAGACACTCATCTAAGAGCTAATGGAGCTCTAGGGTTTACCTAGGTCAAGCACATGAGTGTTTTTGGAAGTGATTTGGAAGCCTACAATTGATGGGAAGAAGGTAGCAAGCAAGGCTATACCCTAAGGTCCATGAAATGCACAGTGAAACAAGCTACAGCTTTATAGAAAACTCCCAACGGATACTTTTTACGGTTAGCCTCTAAAACTGGCGGCTAGCCCCTTTTGAAATGCACTGAAGCAACGGATATATTTTTGAAAGCGGTCAGCTCATGGTTAGCCACGAGTGTCCTTGGAGATTAGCCGTGAGGTAACCGTAAAGGTAACCCCGCAAGAAGATCTGCAAAAAGTTGCTCTCTGGAATGCAAACCGTAATACCTACGGTTGCTTGCTGTTAGCCGAAAGACTGTTGGCGGTTAGCCGTAAGGTAACCGTAAGGGTAACCGAAAGTCCTGACAGAAGAAAAGTTTGCTTTCTGGAAAGGTGACCGTAGGACTTACGGTTACCTGGCGGTTAGCCGCAAAGGGACTCTGCGGTTAGCCGCAAGGTGACCGCGGGGCTGACCGAAGAGAAACAGCCTTCTGGAAAGGTGACCGTAGGATTTACGGTTACCTGGCGGTTAGTCGTAATGTGCAAGGGGGCTAGCCGCAAGGTGACCGTGAGGTCACCGAAACCCTGAAATTAAGGATGGTATATAGCTGATGATGAACAGGGTTTTTCCAAAGGATTTATAGGTTGGTCCTGGTTTGAACTACCTGAAGGGGATGGTGTACACACACATGGAGTTCTTCCTGGATGAATCCAATCCTTCCAAGACTTGATCTTCTGCCTTCAAACTTGATCTTCCTTGAGAAACTTCGAGAGGCAGGGACTTGGACTAATTGACACGGAATTGACAATACAACACAAGTGCTCATTGGAATGTGGCAATAACATCTGGATGCGGTCCTTTGTCTGTAGCAATGAAGACTTGAATTTTGCGAGCTCGGCCCTTGTTGGGATGAAGGGTCGACTCGCGGGAGTGCAGGCTTCAGCATGTTTTTACATAGGCCTAACGATGCAGGATTTGATTTTGGGCTTGTAGGAGCAAGCCGGCTCATGATGATTTTGTTTGTTTTTGGGTGGAGGGTAGGTTTCTCCTCTTTCATGTAAGAGAGAGGGTAGAACTGATTCTCCTTGAGAGGGGCCAGGTATGCTGGCTTTGCAGATGTTCGGGACCTCCGTTGCTTTGGTGAAGATCTCGGGGACCAAGTTTTGGTGTAAACCTGGTTTCTTGTGGGTTGAGGCTTCGTGGGAACGCCACGGGCTTCAGCCTTCTTGGTGTTCGCCCTTGGTGCCATTTTAGTGATACGTTGCGGGGCAGTTTTCTGCTTCTTGGCAAGTACAGTGTCTTCTGCGGGAAGTGGGAATGGTCGCAGCGATCCGAAGACGATGGTCCGGGGAGTTGAAGTTGACCCGGTGTTTGGAGAGTTGTCGAGGGAGATGACGCTTCGGCAACTGGTAGGGCGCTTATCCTTGTTTTGTTTATCTTGAAGCATAAGCAGGTACTTGTTTTCATCGAAAGTGATTGTCAATGAAGCTGCCATTGTTAGTTTTGGAAAACTTCTGAAACAAAACCAAATCCATTAGTAATCACAAGAATATGGTGATCATAAATGCAGAACCACTATGTTTTTGGCTTTTCAAATCACTTGAGGGGACATGGCCCAGCCCAAGGGCGATGAAGAAGGCAAAAAGCCATAGAGGATACAATTGTTCTAGAATGCAAGTATGGTAGGCTCAGAGCGAACGTTCCAGTGACTGCTAGAAGCAATTGTAGACCTTAATTCAAATTACCGAGAAGCAAGGCTCACTCGAGATAAAATGATATAAGGTTGGAGATACAAATGTGTCGGTCGCAAATACAGTAGACCCGAAAGGGCGTACTAGCACCGCTAGGCACAAATGTTGCAAATCGCATCCTTGGAAAGGACACGAGATGGGATTTTTTGAACGGTCAAATTTGGATTCATAAAGGAGAGCAACTGGTATTCCAATCCGAACCAAACCTCAACATTTCTGCGAGCGCTAAATCCGAAAAGGAAGGAAACTAGAATTTTTCAAATGTGAATCCAGACGTGACGAAAGTTTTTTTTTTTTTTTGAAAGGTCAAGATTGAATTCATCAAAGAGAGCAAATGGTATTCCAATCCGAACCACAACTCAACATTTCTGCGAGCGTTAAATCCGAAAGGGAAAGAACCAAAATTTCTCGATTCCAAATCCAAAAGTGACGGAAGTGTTTTTTCTTTTTTTTTTTAAGGTTTAAGATTGAATTCATCAAAGAGAGCCAATGGTGTTCCAATCCGAACTACAACTCAACATTTCTGCGAGCGTTAAATCCGAAAGGGAAAGAACCCAAAATTTCTCGATTGTAAATCCAAAAGTTGAAGAATTTTTTTTTTTTTTTTGAAATGCACCTAGGTTTTCAATTAGATCTTATGAAACCTTAGTAAATAGACCAGCCCCAAGGTAAGGGTAGGATTACTTAATGAACCTGTTTGAAGGACCCTTGCCTCGAACAGTCAAGTTGTCTCCACACTCTAGACAAGGCTTTTCTTAAATCCACTTTAGTCAAAGAGCGCAATTGGTGCAACCTTAGTGTTTTTTTCTTTTTTTTAGAAAGGTTTCTAATGAACTCGTCAAAGAGAACAAGTGGTGTTCCAATCCGAACCACAACTCAACATTTCTGCAAGCGTTAAATCCGAAAAGGAAAGAACCAAAGTTTCTTTGTGAATTTGAATTCAAAAGCAGATTTTTTTTTGAAATTATTTTTTTTAATCTCAATTGGACTCATCAAAGAGAAAAGATGGCCCAATCCCTGATATGAACGATAACTGCAAACATTTCTGTGAGCTATCAAGTTCGAAGAGGGAAGGATGAAAGTTTCTCAAAGTTGAGTTTTTAAGAAAAAGAGATCATTTTGTTTGAAAGAATAAATTTTTTTGAAATCTCAATTGGACTCATCAAAGAGAAAAGATGGCCCAATTCCCGATATGAACGATAGCTGCTAACATTTCTGTGAGCTATCAAGTTCGAAGAGGGAAGGATCAAAGTTTCTCAAAGTTGAATCTAAGAAAAAGAGATCATTTTTTTGAAGTGAGAAAGAAAAATTGAAATCCCATCTCATGTTTTTTTCTTTAGATGCAAGATGCAACATAGGCCACCAACTAGAAAGGAGCTAAGGGATCAAAGCATCACGTTCTCAAGTCAACGTGTCCCACCAGGTGTGCCAACTTGATGGACCCTCGAGAATCTTCCGTCCTCTCCTTCCGCACCCCGAGGGCTGACCTGGGTCTTGGCGGAGGAGGGAAAATCGCGGGTATCAACATTTTTTGTACGGGTATGCCAGATTTACTTTCTACTTGGAATTTGGAATGGTGATGATCCGGAGATTCACCTTCACAAGTGGAAAGGAAATCAATCCTTTTTTCTAACTTTTCAAATTGCATAAATATTAAGAAAAGAGACAAGTTTGTTTTTTTGAGAATGCCGTAGGAGGCGTTTTTGTTTGTTTGCCGTGAAAGGCGATTTTACCGTGAAAGGCGATTTTACAAAACTCATCAAATATGAAAGACAAGAATTGTGATTTCTTTTTTTGTCTCTTTAAGAAATACAAACTACAATAGAAAAGTAAGAAAAGGGATCTAACTTCTCAGGAGATTGTGGGGACACGTTGAGATCGACGGTCGCAAGTCATGTATGGACTTCGCCATCGTCCTTCAAATGAGAACGGTTGATGCTTTGATTCTTTGGCTTGGCTCCTAACCTCGGTTTTTTAAGGGATAAGGACCAAGAGGAGGTCCTATATCCAATGAAAAACCAAGTAAACGGGCTGAAAAACCACGTTTAGGCCATGTTGGAGAAGGAGGAGACCTTTGCGGGGTGGCCCCCCAAGGGACGTTGATCACCTTGTGGTGATTCCGGGAGCAAAGCAGCAGGACTTCGTCTCTCTCTTGGATTTTCTGGCTTTTCAGAACTTGCACTTGGGATCTATTTTCATCCTTTCTTCTTGGAATGGACCTCCTTTTATAGGCTTTTGGTAGCCATGAGGTGTTTATTGGCATTGATGGCCATGATGAAAGAATTGATGAGGAGTTACAAGCTGATTTTGTAACTCATTTTTCAAGGCTTGTGATTGGCCGGTGAAGGTAGTGGGCATTTAATCACCTTTATGCTTCATGATGATGGGAGTTTCATGGGTTTAATGCCATGATTGCTTGGATTTGTAACTCCCAAATGCTTGAATCTGATTGGGCCGTCCAAAATAATGAGTTAATGACCGCATTAAGTTGTCATAAACGGGTCAATTAACGTCATTAAGTGGTCGCCAAGGCATGTGAAGAGTCGCGGGCCGCGCTGCGCCTTTTGAGATTCTTCTTGCGATCATCACAGGTGGATCCACGCATTGTTTGATGTCGGATTGCAGTGCAATTTCAGACATTGATTGACGTTGGTGGGCCGGTGACATCTGTCTTGTCAATTTCACGATCGGTCGGACAGAAAGTGTACTTTCTTGGTCAGCTGGTTGGCGATCTTGAGGCGGTCGGTGATGATTTCGTGCTTTTGATGGCGGATCCGAGATGTCGACGAAGATCAGTGGTTTTCAAGCATCAAAATTTGGATTTTCCAAAAATCACAGAGGCTGGAACACCCGAAGCGCGAAAAGATAGAAAAACAGTCAATTTGGTGCAAAATCCGGCGACCCGGATTTGCAGGGTCGCCGGCGACCCTGGGTTTTTACCCTTTGGTCGCCGAGCTTCGTTTTCGGGCGATTTTGCATCTTTTTCGTTCCTTTTTTCTTTTTGTATTTTTCTTGAATTATTGAATTCATTTTCTTGGAGAAAACTTGACGAGAACCCGCGCGAAATCGGAGCACAAAGTTTCCCATTTTTCGGGAAAGCAGAAGAATTTGTAGCCGATTTTTCGTCAAGAGTCGAAACTAGGTCAAACGATGTCGGAATGACCTGAAAATTGAGGTGAAGCTTCTTGAGCAGTGGATAGGACCAACCATGGGCTTTTATTTGAGTCTTAAAGCCAGTTGGGGTCCCATCGATGCTTCACTTGATTTTGCTGCGGGGAAAATGCCGAGCTTTGATATGTGGTCAAACGATGTCCGATTGACCTGAAATTTGACAAGGAGCCTATTGGAGTTATTTTGAGACGTTCCATCAGCTCCGTTTTGGATGTCATGGTCCCGGGTTGCTCTGCCGCCGATAGGCTTGATTTTCTCTCGGAGCATCGAAACCTGGTCAAACGTTGTCAGAATGACCTGAAATTTGACGTGCAACCTTTTGGAAGCATGTTGAAGCCACTCATGTACTTTGTTTGATGAGTGTTGCCTTCGGTGGTTTTCACCGCCGGGAGGCTTGATTTTGCTGTTCGAGCATTGATGGAGGGTCAAACGTTGTCTGTTTGACTTGAAATTTGGCATGTGATGGAACGCGCTCCAATGCCGAGGGTGCTACCGGGGTCGGCGGACATGGGAGTCCGTCGGGTCCCGCCCTTTCGCGCCCGGGGGGCTGAAGCGTGCATCAACATTTCTTTGTGTGGGTGTGCCAGATTTTCTATTTTACTTGGAATTGCAAGTGGTAATCCGGAGATCAACCTTCGCAAGTAAAAAGGAAATCAACTTCTTTCAAGTTTTCCATTGCACAAATATTTAAGAAAAGAGACATTTTCTTGGTTTGCCGTGAAAGGCGATTTTGTTTGGCATTTATAGCCGATTTTGGCGTTTATAGCCGATTTACAATTCTCATCAATAATGAAAGACAAGAGTTGTGATTTTTGTCTCTTTTAGAAAAATACAAACTACAATGAAAAGCAAGAAAAGGAGGATCTAACTTTTCAGGAGATTGTGGGGGACTCGTTCAGATTGACGGTCGCAAGCCATGTGTGGGCTTCGCCATCATCCATGCAGATGAGAACAGAGGATGCTCTTGATTCGCTTGGCTTGGCTATAACCTCAGATTTTTAGAGGACAAAGACCAAGAGAAGGTCCTATGTCCAATAAAAAGCTAAGTAGACGGGCTGAAAAGCCACGTCTAAAGCCATTGGAGGCAGCGGGAGAAGGCAAGGACCTTGGGGGGGAGTACCCCCCAAGGGACTTTTTGTCACCTTGTAGCGGTGTTTGATGTAGAAGTTCTGCAGAATTTTCTCTCTTTTTCTTTCTCTCAGAAGACACGGTACGGCCCGCGACTCTTCGACTGCTCGGCGACCAATTAATGTGGTTAATTGGCTAGATTTATGGCAGTCATTAACTCATTATATTGGACGGCCCAATCAGAAGCAAGCATTCGGGAGTTACAAATCAAGAGATTCATGGCATTCAAGCCATGAAACTCCTCCCATTATGGTAATTAAGGTGATTAAAAGCCCTTAATCTCCATCGGCCAATCAGATTCAAGGAAAAAGGAATTACAAAATCAAGAAATAAATCTTGTAACTCCTCCCATTAAAGCCATTAAAGCCCATAAAAGCTCTCCTAAATGGCTACCAAAAGCCTATAAATAGGAGAGCATTCCATTGAAATCGGGATCAGAAAAAAAAAGAGATCAGAGATCGAAAAGAATCCAGAGATCACTTCCCCGGACTTCGGAAAAAGCACCACAGATCCAGAAATCTGAGAGAAAGAAAAAGAGAGAAAACTCTGCCGAAGTTCTGCACCGGCCACCACTACAAGGTGACAAAAGTCCCTTGGGGGGCACTCCCCCCCAAGGTCCTTGCCTTCTCCCGCTGCCTCCAATGGCTTAGACGTGGCTTTTCAGCCCGTCTACTTAGCTTTTTATTGGACATAGGACCTTCTCTTGGTCTTTGTCCTCTAAAAATCTGAGGTTATAGCCAAGCCAAGCGAAACAAGAGCATCCTCTGTTCTCATCTGCATGGATGATGGCGAAGCCCACACATGGCTTGCGACCGTCAATCTGAACGAGTCCCCCACAATCTCCCGAAAAGTTAGATCCTCCTTTTCTTGCTTTTCATTGTAGTTTGTATTTTTCTAAAAGAGACAAAAATCACAACTCTTGTCTTTCATTATTGATGAGAATTGTAAATCGGCTATAAACGCCAAAATCGGCTATAAATGCCAAACAAAATCGCCTTTCACGGCAAACAAAGAAAATGTCTCTTTTCTTAAATATTTGTGCAATGGAAAACTTGAAAGAAGTTGATTTCCTTTTTACTTGCGAAGGTTGATCTCCGGATTACCACTTGCAATTCCAAGTAAAATAGAAAATCTGGCACACCCACACAAAGAAATGTTGATGCACGCTTCAGCCCCCCGGGCGCGAAAGGGCGGGACCCGATGGACTCCCATGTCCGCCGACCCCGGTAGCACCCTCGGCAGGTGCGCGTTCCATCGAAGAGTCTTTGAGCAATCTTTCCTTTGGTAGAGTAGCCTTTGAGCTTCCAAGGGAATTTTATGGTAATGAAAGGAATCAAGTACCATCTCGAGGCAAAGTTTTGAAGATGATATCAGGGATGTGGATTTGGGTTTTTGTTTTTGACCTTGTGACCTAACAAGCTGTATGTGGCCGGTTAGGGGGTCGGGTTTTGGTTTTGACCTTGTGACCCAACAAGTTGTATATGGCAAGTTGGGGGATCATGATTTGGTTTTTGGTCACTCTTTGAGACTGTGTGGGTCCATTGGAGTGGTTTGGATTTTTGTGGAATGTCAATTTCAAGATTTTGGCTCAATTTGGTATATGAGGCTGGATGGTTTGATTTTTGGAAGCTCATGGGGCTTGGAATTTTTTTTTAGTGCTTCTTTCTTTCCCTTTTTCTTTTTGCACGTTTTCTTTCTTCTCTTTTTTTTTTCTTTCTCCTTTTTTTAGAAAGTTTCCTTCCTTTTTTTTTTTTTTTTTGCTCATCATGATAATGCGTTTTTATGCAAATCTAGATGTTCATGCATGTACTTTTTTTAGATTGAATTTGAGAGCATGATAGCATACCTGAAAATCTTTGCAAATTTGGGAATTTTGGAGCTCGCAGCGATGTTGAGCCCTTCTTGACTTTGCGGAGATTTTGAGGTTTCGAAAGTTTGGAGTTTCGGAGCTCGCAGCGATGTTGAGCCCATCTTCAAACTTTCTATTTCTTTCGGGGTATTTCCCTTTTCTTCGGAATTGCCCCGGAACCATGCCAAAATTTCGCCAGATTTTCTTTTAGCGAAATCCTGTCATTTTGATGATGATCTTTTTGTTTTCTTTTCCAACCTTTGCAGGTGGTTCCTCCAGAATGAACAAGGGTAAAGAGCCTGCTACAAGCGTACCTCGTCGATCCGCCAGATCTTCTAATGTGGCCGTTCAGCAGGCCTGGGAGAAGGTCCAGTATGTTGAGAGAAACTTGGAAGAGTGCGACTCTCTCAACAGAGATGAGATGAGGCAACAACTGATCGCTCTCATGAGTGAGGAATATTACAAGATCATGGTAAGCAACCGTCCTTGGGTTATGGACGATCTGAGGGTTTTGCCCAAGCCTACCTTCTTCTTTGGAGATGCAGTCCCCGACGACTTAACATACCAAAGGAGATGTCTTCAGTTCTCTTACACAGCAGATGGTGAGGAGAGGACTGTTTCCACCCGGTCGTCTTTTGATCGGACCATCTCGATCCTGAGCCTTTCTCCCACGTGCCCTAAGAGGGAAGATCCTCCGAGCTGGGTGAAGAGGACTAGTGTGATCAAGACCGGGGTTTTCGTTGGCGGTCCCTCCGGATATGCGGAGAAGTCGCCTGCCCAAATGGACATGTTGATGCCAGCCAGCGGCTATCAGGGCTCTGATTATCCATCGGTCGATTTGGGACCGGTGGGCCTTGGCGTTTTCAGCGGTGACAGCAGCAATTAGGTGAAGCCTTTTTGACTTCGTGGCCGTTTCAGTGTTGACTCCGATTGGAAGTCGTGGACTGATCGCGTCCTGCTGATTGGTGGCACCATTTTGAAGGAAGCCAGGATTTTTGACGCGGTCCGTGCCTTCAGAGATACCGTGGCTTTTTCCGACGAGGCCTACATGGCCATGTTGGAATCATTTCTCCCACAAACCAATACCTTCGTTGTAACGAATGGTGAGATTGGTTTTTCCTTGAAGGAGTTGAGCGCCATTACTGGATTGCCCATCCTTGGCAAACTCTACGAGGAGTTCATGCCGATTGACAGCGTCCTTGAGGAGCAGTCAGAGGAGTTCAGGCTCCTATACTTTCAGCTCGTCGCCTTCTATGATTTTTTGAAGGAGAAGGAGGGCTCGAAAGTCAGGTCCAGCAGTTGGAAGAGTTATGGCTCTTCATTCTTCAACTTCTTTGACAGCAAAGAGTCTTCTGACAGCATGACCCTGGAGGACCGGAAGAAGGCTTCCGCCATGCAAGAAGAGTTGAAAGACTTCTTCGTAGGTACAGATGTAATTTGTTCTGACATTGCACTGCGAAGAGAAATTGCAGCTTACCTCACTTATTGGCTAGGTGAGGCTATTTTTGCTGGAGGAGATGGAACACACATCAGGCCGCATTGTATTTTTCCGCCTTGTCAGATGGCGTTTGGAGAGCGGCTTGCTTTGGTGCCTGCTCTTTACTCCTACTTGTGTACCGAACTGCAGGCTGCTGCTTTTTTGGTTCGGCTTGGGCACCCTATGAATAGGGTATTTTCAGCCCATATCTTTTATTCGTGGTTTGTATACCACTGTCCTGGCTTCCACCAGCTGGGTGCTGCACAGGATGATGATCCTCTGATGATTCGATTGGCTAAGGGAAAAGTCGTATCCGAATCACTTTTGTTTGCCCGCATGAGGATCCGACGGTTCAGGGACGTCAAGATGGGGGCAGTCTTCAGTTAAGCTTTCTCCGGAGTTGCGGAAGAAGGCTTTTGATTTTGGTGCCTCCCGAGACTCTACCAGAGCAAGGTCGGGAAGGCATTATTCTTTGACAAATGCAGAGAAGGAGTGGCTTTTCAGCATACGAGTCGGCACGATGGTGTACCGTAGACATCTTTTCGTCGACATCCAGCCGTATGTACCTTCTCGCTTTGCACTTCAGTTGGGCTTCTCTCAAGGCGTTGTTGGAGCGCCTTCAAGTACGGTGAAGCGTTTTGGAGGTTTGCAGGATGGCAGAAATGCATGGGCGTTTTGTAGTGCTGAAGACACTACTGCCACGATTTCTTATCCTGAGCTGTCGACTTTCCGAACTGCCGGCTTCACGAAGTGGTTCGCGGAAAGCTTTTTGGCATTTGGGGGCTTTCCAAGAAGGAGCTTGATGTAAAGCTGTCTTCGGGGAAAGGTACTGGAAAGTCGGATGGCGTCCGGCGAGAGGAAGTTTGGGCCTTCCTTTCTGGAGAGAAGCACAAGATAGGCTTTCTCGGTGACCAGGGCTTCATTGGTTCTAAAGCTGTTCGGGAAGTACCTGATGCGGCTTTGGTGCAGCTAGAACAGGAGGAAACTGAGCTCGACGCTTGGATGCAAGCGGCACAGAGGCGAGCTTCCGTGGAGTCTACTGGCAAGAGCAGACCATCCAGTGAGGAGCCAAGTGGGAGACCTGACTCTGACAGTGGGGCAGGATCTTCTAGGAAGCGAGCCCACAGAAGTAAGAGGAAGAGGAGTTAGGACGGGGCGGGACGAAGACTCTCCTGATGTGGAAGTCCCTCTCATTGTCAATGAGGAGGTGCCAGGGGAAGCCGACGAACCTCCGGAGAAGAGGATTCGGGAAGAAGAAACCATCGGTGAAGGTATGATTCTTCCTTTTTCTTTTTCTGCTTCTTTCATGGGGCTTTCCATGTTCTGATTTGTTTTCTCACCCTGCTGCTGTTTTTTTTTTTTTTAGCAGAGGATGAAGACTTGGCGATGCCTGAGGCTCCGACCGATGAGGCGGTGATGGAGCCGGTTATGGCATCTGAAGAAGAACCGAGGGACTCTGGAATGATTCCAGAATCTCCAATTGGTATAACTTCTTTCGCTTTCTCTGTTTTTTTTTTTTTTTTTTTTGCCTGCGACTTGATTTGCTAACATTTTTCTTGTCAGCTGACTTGCCACAGGATTCCGATGACTTTGAACCATCAATGGACGCAAATGTTGATGATGCTTCCGATGAGTTCATGGAGGAAGAGAGTGTTCCGCCAGTCGTCGAAGAAGGTACTTTGTAGTGATGACCCTGATGATTTTTTTTTAACAGGATCATATTCATACCTTTTTGTGTTTCATTTGCAGGTTTTGAAGTGACAGAAGAGAGTCCATCGCTTTCTTCAGAACTAGAGCAAGGGATGCCAGAGGTCGATCCGGAGGTAGAGACTCCTACAACCAGTCCTGACGTGATAGAGGAGATACCTTGTGCTGAGATTCCTTCTCCAGTGGCTCCAAGTGGAAAGAGTTCTTTTGTTACTCTTCCAATGGGACATGACATGAGCAGCCGATCAACGGAGAAGGGTGAATCTTCATCCAGTTCGTTTCTTCAATTTGCGAAGAAGGTGCTGGCTCGAGTTTTGAGTTCTTGGATCGAGACTCTCTTTTCTGGACACCTGGATGCCGGATTTGGCATGATCCCACATGTACAGGAGATTCTCATTGATACCGAAGAGGTTGGTCTGGATGTCACAGGTGCCAGGGCGATCGTTGATAGGATCATTGCACTAGGTGACAAGTGGTTTGAGAGCATGGATTTCCCTAACGACCAATTCTTCAAGGAGATGTTCTTGGACCCTGCTGATAAGGCTAAGTCTGACCTGAATGAGGCTACACAAAGCAAGAAGCAACTAGTTCGGGAGAAGAACTTGGAAGAGCTAGCCATCATCGGATTGAGGCATGACCTTAACGTCCTTGATCGGGAAGTTGAGGAGGCCAGGAAACGTCTTGAGCATTTGAAGGCGCAAGTCGCTGCCAAGTGGGCTGCTATAACAGAGGCTCGTGACAGGGAGAGTGCTCTGATTCGCAGGGTTGCAGATGCCGTTCAAGTTCTTCAGAGGAGGACTCAAGAAAACGAAAAATGGCAAACTGCTGGGGAAAAGCTTCCCGGTGCAAAAGAAGGGTTACGGCATTCGCCAGCATCTCATGGCAAGTTCCTGAAGAAGCGTGCCTTGGAAACTTTGACGGTTGAGGCCAAAAGTTTGCTTGAGGAGCTGAAGCTTTGGCTGGAGACCACTTTTGGCTGAGCTCCTGATTTTTTGTAGCAGAAACTATTCTTCTTTTTTTTGGTACCACATGTATTTTTTTTGGTACTTTTCTTTTTTTTTTTTTTTTGTTTTCCCTACGTTCACTCAAATCTTTTTGTGATGAAAGCAATTGCTAAATGGGGTTTGATCAAAAGCTTTGTCATTTTGTGAAAATCTTTTGTCAAATAATTGTTTTGGCATGGGAGCCTGATTTTGGTTGTGGCGTGAAAGCCGATTTTGAGATGGCATGGAAGTCGAAATTTTATGGCGTAAAAGCCAAAATTTGGGTTGGCATGGAAGCCGAAATTTTTGTGGCATTTACAGCCAGTTTGGTGGCATTGATAGCCAATTTGTGGCATTGATAGCCGGTTTGGTGGCATTGATAGCCTGGTTTTTTTTAAAGCCAAGTTTTTGTGGCATTGATAACCGGTTTGTGGCATTTATAGCCGGTTTTGACATGAGAGTCAGGTTTTTTTTTGTGTGGCATTTATAGCCGATTTGGTGGCATTGATAGTCGGTTTTGGCAAAAGAGCCAGGTTTTTTTTGGTTATCAAAAATGCAAGTATCGACTAAGAGTCGCCTCCCTGCTGAATGGTCTTGCAAGTATCGATGGAATGTCGCATCCTTGCTCATTCGGTTGCGAGTATCGATGGAATTTCGCCTCCTCGCGGATTTGGGTGCAAGTATCGATGGAATGTCGCATCCTTGCTTTTTTTCAAAAATTTTGTTTTGCGGGTACTGACTTTGATGTCGTTTCCCCACGATTTTTGAAATTTGCGGTTTTCTCGAACCTTTGGGTTGTGGATATCAAAACACTGCATCTCCACGATTTTTAGGTTTTTTCGAACCCCTTTTTTTTTTGAAATTTGGGTTGTGGATATCAACTGATATGTTGCGTCTCCATGATTTTAGGATTTTGCAAGTATCGACGAAATGTCGCTTCCCTGCGATTTTGGGTGCAAGTATCGATGGAATGTCGCATCCCTGCTCTTTTTCAAAAATTTTGTTTTGCGGGTACTGACTTTGATGTCGTTTCCCCACGATTTTTGAAATTTGCGGTTTTCTCGAACCTTTTGAAATTTGGGTTGTGGATAGCAACTGGTATGTTGCTTCTCCACGATTTTTGAAATTTGCAAGTATCGAATGGGGTTCGTTTCCTTGCAATTTTGGGTTTTGGAAGTATCGAATGGGGTTCGCATCCTTCCGATTTTTTGAGTTTTGCGAGTATCGACGAAGTGTCACTTCCCCTCGGTTTTTGAAAAACCATTTTTTTTTTAAAGACACGAGGGTCGTAAATTTTGACCTAAAACCATTTGGCGGTAAAAGGTAAGGTGGACTAGGGTGGAAATCCCTGAATCCGGATTTTGTTTTAAACCATGAATTTTGGTTCAAGGATCGAAAGTTTTGGTCAAGTCAGGGAGAGGCTCCTAAACTTGAATTTTTTTTTTTTTTTTTTGTTTTTGAACAATGAAACGATAAAAGTAAGCATTGTTTTTGAATCTCTAGAAATTTTGACATTTGATATGAAAATTCTAAAGAGAGTGGGTTTGACGAGCGAGTACCTGAGAACAGGTTTTGGCCATATAGGCATTGCTCTTACCCAGTTGGGTAAGTCTTCAAGGGTAGTACCGCTTCAAGAACTTGCCGTTGATAGGCAGCATACATCTGTCGCCTTCCATGTTTAGGAGGGCATATGCGCCGTTGGAGAAGACCTTGTCGATGACGTAGGGTCCCTCCCATTTTGGCTCAAACTTGCCTTTAGACTTGTGAGCGAAGACCATTGGTCTTTTTACCGCAAGAACCAAGTCACCCATTTTGTAGGCGCGTTGCCTGACCTTTTTGTCAAAAGATCCTGCCATGCGTGCTTGGTAAAGTTCAATGCTTTGTCGAGCTTCGAGCCGTCTCTCATCGAGATTGTCCAGCTCATGGAGTCGCAATTTGACATTGCTTTCTTGAGTCATGTCATTTTGTAGAGATACCCTCAGAGAAGGAATTTGTACCTCTAGGGGCACGACAGCTTCGCATCCATAGACCAAGGAGAATGGTGTGTTATGGGTTGGTCCTCGAACGGTGGTTCGATAGGCCCACAAAGCTTCAGACAGTTTGTCATTCCAGTCTCTTTTGTGACTAGAGACCATTTTCTTGAGGATTTTACAGAGTGTCTTGTTGAAGGCTTCTGTTAATCCGTTTGCTGCCGGATTGTATGGAGTCGAAGGACAGCTTTGAATTTTGTATTTGTCGCAGAACCTGTAGAATCGATGATCCCGAAATTGTGGTCCGTTATCATGGACGAATCTTTTAGGTATGCCGAAACGACAAATGATGTTGGTGCGTAGGAATTGAAGGACTGATGAGGTCTTCATTTCGTTGAACGCAAATGCTTCTAACCACTTGGAGAAATAATCCGTTGCGGCGAAGATAAAGCGATGACCTTTGCTTGAAGGGGGAGAAATAGGACCTATGATGTCCATACCCCAGGCTTCGAAAGGCCACGAGATTGCTGTAGGGTGTAGCCATTCCGGAGGCATGTGAATGTAATCTCCGTGAACTTGGCATAGCTGGCAGCGTTTGGCAAATTGCATTGCATCAGCTACCATGGTAGGCCAATAGTAACCTAACCTTTTTATCTGATCATAAAGCTTAGGACCTGCCTGATTGGCTCCACAAAGACCAGCATGAACTTCTTTAAGTGTTTCTTCGGCCTCTTGTTGTGACAAGCAGCGTAGAAGTACTCCGTTGAAGGATTTCCTGTAAAGGATTTTTGAAGGAATATCCAAATGAAAGTTTGGGGCTCGCCTTTGGATGGTTACCCGTTCTTTTGGATCTTCAGATAGGATTCCGAACATAGTGTAATCAATGAACGGATCCCTCCAGTCGCCGATTGAAGGTTGAAGGATAGAGATCCGACTTCCAACCACTCGGTGGCATTCAGCAACTGCTTGGTGTGTGTTAAGAGGAGGGAGGATCCTTCTCTCGGACACTGTGATTTGCATGTTTTCCCCTTCCTGGATCGCCATTGATGCGGCAAGTCCGGCCAGGGCATCTGCACGGATGTTTTCACCTCTACGAATGTGGGTGATGTGACAGATGTCAAACTTTTGCAGAAGCGATTGTGCCTTGTTGTAATAAGGCAGCAGATCGGGCTTCCTGACTTCATATATCTGATTCATCTGGTTGACGATCAGTTGAGAGTCTCCAAAGACTTCCAGCATAGTGATACCGGATTTGATGGCGAGTTCCAATCCTAGGATCAGAGCTTGGTATTCAACTGCATTGTTTGTGCATGGTTCCAGTAGCGAGAAAGCGTGTGGAATCATGTATTTGTCGGGGCTAACAAAAAGGATGCCAACTCCCGAGATCAGCTTTCTTTTTTCATTTGTCCTAGTTGCACCGTCAAAGTACATGTCCCAGGAGGCATTTGGTGAGGAAGTCTCCACGTTGTAGACAGGTTCGTCTGGGAGATCATCTCTGAGTGGAGAATCTTTAGGCAATGGATGCTCTGCGAGAAAGTCTGCTAGAGCTTGGCCTTTGATTGCTTTTTGTGGTACATACCTAATATCAAATTGTGACAAGAGGATGGACCATTTTGCCAGTCGGGCATTGAGAGAACCTGCCTTTGTGACAAGGACCTTCAAGAGGTTGATCCTCGAGACCAGGTAGACTGTGTTGGAAAGCAGATAGTGACGTAGCTTTTGTACGGCGAACATCACTCCAAGGCATTCCTTTTCGACTGGAGAGTAGCGATGCTCTACACCTACTAGCATGCGGCTGAGGTAGTATAGAGCAGTTTCTTTTCTTTCATCATTTTCTTGTGCAAGCAAAGCACCCAGAGAATGATCAAGGGCCCTTGTGTACAAGATGAATGGTTTCCCATTGGTAGGAGCAGCTAACACTGGAGGTTTGGTCAGGTATGACTTGATATCTTGAAATCCGGCTTCACAGTCAGCATCCCAGACAAAGTCTACACCCTTTTTCATCAATCGAGAGAATGGGCGGCATTTCCCCGAAAGATTGGAGATGAACCGTCTGATGTAGGCCAATCTCCCTTGGAGCCCTTTTAGTTCTCTCAACGTTCTTGGAGAGGGCATTTCTAGAATAGCTTTGACTTTTATGGGGTCAAGTTCTATTCCAGCTTTCCGAACAAGGAATCCGAGAAACTTACCAGACGAGACGCCGAAGAAGCATTTTAAAGGATTCATCCGCAGTTTGTGTTTGCGAAGTCGGAGGAAGACTTCCCGAAGATCTTTGAGATGGTCTTCCTTTCTTCTGCTTTTGACGGCGAGGTCATCAACGTAACATTCGACCGTCTTGTGCTGCATATCTTGGAATATTTTCATCATAGCCCTCTGATATGTGGCACCAGCATTTTTCAGACCAAATGGAATGACAGTGTAGCAATACATGCCAAATGGAGTCCGAAATGATGTGTGTTTTTCATCCTCGGGATGCATCTTTATCTGATTGTAACCAGAGAAGCCATCCATGAATGTCATTCGCTCGAATCCACAGGTATTGTCAATCATTACCTCTGGTATGGGGAGCGGGAATTCATCTTTAGGGCAAGCGCCATTCAAGTCTCTATAGTCAATACAGACCCTGATCTGCCCATTTTTCTTTGTCACGGGGACAATGTTGGCCAACCATTCTGGATGTTGTTCCTCACGGATGAAGCCGACGCTTTTGAGCTTTTGAACTTCTTGTTCAATTTTATCCATCACATCTGGATGGAATCTTCTTTGGCCTTGTTTGACAGGCTTGATGTCTTCTTGAAGATTGAGTTTGTGGACTACTACTTTGGGGTCTAAACCAGGCATTTCAGCGTAGGACCATGTAAAGCAATCAATAAACTCACGAAGAAAAGTGATATACTCGGGTAACTCATCATCCTTTATATTCTTGCTTATGAATACAGGACGTGGGTTATCTGGTGTTCCCAAGTCTATCTTTTCAACAGGATCTTCTGTTAGAAGGTGGTTCCTCCACAATATTTTCGGAGGCTTCCAGCTCAACAAAACCTTCTGGGATTCCAAGGGCATTTGTAGGCCGAGGGTTTGTTCCTTTCCACGGGTCTTCTTGATTGGTGATCTTCTCAAGGCTTGCTATGAGATGGTCCCAATCGCCTGTTGAAACTGGGTCGAAGTAAGGTACTTCTTTTGGAGACGAGGGCTCTTCTGGGTCAGAGTAGCACAAGTCTGTATTATCGGACGATTCCTCTTTATCATCAGAGAAATCGTACCAATTGGATGAGCTTCCTGGATCTTTGTCAGGTAACTCTTTAAAGAGATATCCAGGGAGATCGATGTCTTCGTGGACTTGAGATGTTGAGGCTTGGTCGGTAAAACGACTTTTAAGTTTTTGTGTCAACTGTCTCAGAGGAGTGTCGGGATCATACCCTAACCCATATGAAGACTTTTCTACATGACCGTAGAGTCTCCAATCTTCCAGCTAGCTTTTGGTCAAGGCGGGCCCCAATGGCGTGAGAATACCGCGTCTTTCTCCCAAACCGACTGAGTTTCGAGCGTCATAGCCCATTTTCTTCATAATTGCTTGTGCCACAGGACTATATAGAGATAGCTGAGGCATACCTTCATTTTGGAAAGGTTCCGGCATGGAGTTTGATAAAGAAGCGTCCGATCTATGGAAGAAGATCGGCTTTTCCTTTGGTGATGTTGTCGGAACAACAAAGGTAGCAGACGTAGGATCTTCTACATCAGCAGGTGTCTCCATCGGAGTGAGAGCAGGCTGAACATGCTGAGCGTCAGCTTGGCTTGACGATGCATCGTCTTCTGGCTCTGAGTCCGAGTCTGTGTCTTGGATGACAGACACGAGAGAAACAACAAATTTGCCCCCAGACTTTTGTTTCGCCTTCTTCACTTTAGTCGTGATGACCAAAGGTTTTGAAGATTTGAGGGAGATGACGAAGGGAGATTGACTACTCTCTTCTAATTTGCCGGAGGGTTTGTTTTCTTCCGGTGATCTTTTAGGAGCCTTGCCTTTATCTTTCTGGAGATTTTCAGCAGGGGGTGCTATTTCCTCTTCTTCTTTTTCGCCTTCATACATTTGGGAGTCTGCGAAGTGGACTTCTTTACCTTTGAAGGGTCTTCTGTCCGCAAAGACACGATGTACCATGCCGTCGTCGCCGACGAACTTGATGCATTGATGTAGAGTTGAAGGGACAACACCGTTCTCGTGTATCCAAGGACGTCCGAGAAGGATGTTGTAGCATGAAGGGGTTTTTATTGCATACACAGTGACTTCAGAGATAAGATCACCGATCTGCAATTTGAACCTGATTTTGCCGATAGGCCTTTGAGTACTCCCATCGTATCCAAAGATAGATACAGATGTGTGGCTTAGCTTGCTGGGTGGGATGCCCAACTCTTCGAGAGCCAAAGTGGAGATGAGGTTGAGTGCAGAACCCGGGTCGACCTGAACTCTGTGTATAGGCATTTCCTTGATGTACCCTGTGAAGTACAAGGGTCGGTTGTGCCTTGCTTCGCCAAGTAGGAGGTCGTCCTTTGTGAAGGCGATGGTTGCACTGGCTGCTTTTTGCGCCGAGAGGCATTCAACGTATGACCCCTCAGTTTTCTTTTCTCCCTTTGAGGAAGTTTCAGAGTTTTTGACCTGGTAGTCCATTTCAATTTGGAGGACTTGCGGGGCATGTTTGTCGACATCCTCATTCAGTTTTTGTAATTCTGAGATGAGATTATCACGAGTGCATGGAGACATTCGTAATAAATCCAGGATGTGCAGTCGTGCAGGTATGTGTTTGAAGTGCTCGATCAAATCATACTTGAAAGCCTCTTTAGGGCCTGCATGTTCATCATTGTTGCCACTGGGGGCGCTTACAATATCTTTTCCCGAAGGATTTACATACGTAAAGGAAGATTGGTTGTAATTTTTGTGGTAGTCCCGGCCCGAGCGGGTGCCTCTACCAACTTCGAGAGCTTCTTGAGAAGGGTCTTCGCTTGGAAGATTGTCTTCATGATCAAGAGGTTGTCGTTTTTCATCTACTGGGGATGTATCTACAGCAGAGTTGCCATCCTCAGTGATTGTGTTGCACGGAGCATTTTCCGGGAGCAAGTCCTGAACAGCATCCAGCAGCTTTTCTTCTGTGTTGACTATTTCATCGTCCCAGGCATCATTATCTGGGTTTTCTTCATGATGATCAGTCGGGAAGAATGTGTATCCTGAAGTCACAGTCTCAGGAGAAGAAACCTGAGAGGGTGTCATCTCTGTGAAAGTCACGTGAGACGAGGTAGCTCCAGAGGATACATTGATAGGCGTCGTCGGAGTATAGGTAATCTCATCAGACGACGCTTCAGAAGAGCTATAGTCCTGATATATTACATTACAGGAAGCTCTGATAGGAGATGTTGCCTACTCGGAGTCAGACTCATCCTCGGATGTAAGAGGATCGTCTATCCAGCAATGTTCTCCATTTTCAGGAGTTAAGGGTGGATGTACCTGATTATCTTCAGGGACTTCAGGCTCTGGGTTGCGAGGAGGCTCGTTAACGCGATCTTGCTCTTGTTCTAGAGCGAGACACTGCAAGATCCTTGCATATTCTTCAAGATCAGGCATGGGAGCCAGATCCTCTTCTTCGTCTTCTCCGTGTGGCTCAACATAGTTGATTTCCACTGGAGCAATGACAGGTGCTGGGTTAACAGCATCTTCTTGTGCAGCCACTTGATCTTCTTCATCATCAGACCAGGATCCTTGTGGTTGCAAAGGGTTATACCAGATTACTGGCATAAGGTGAGTTTCAGGAACCCATTCTTCATCGGAGAGATATTCTCCTGTTTCAAGGGATTCCTCCCACTCATCGGTGTAGCCGGACTCGAATCCATCATCGGTGTCGCTGGACTCGTATCCATCAATGGAGAATCCAACTACCGAGTTGCAAGAGTATGATGCCCCCTGCATAGCTTCTTCTCTGAATCGAGGTGGCATGAAATCACTGAGAGTGAAGTTTCTTACCGCCTTTGAAGTCTCTGGAAGGGACGTTTCTGTTGCCCCTAGTGAAGTGGTAGAGGAGGCCTTTGCTTTTCATGGACTTCTTGTTTTGGCTGGGTCTTCTCTTGCCGTTTGAGCCTGAGGAGATGTTTCCTAGCCTGCCTTCGTTGTTGAGCTGTTGGCTTTGTTTTGACGATCTCCCAGTTTTCATCTTCCAGGAGATCGGGATGTACCCATATAGGTTGTCCATCTGGTGTTGGATAGGGAACCAGCTCCTCAGACGCTTGAATTTTGTTTATCACCATGAAGGAAGTAGTGATCTTCTTCTTCGGTGGTTTTGGTGTTTGTCCACATGACACCATGTTGACGGAGGCAGTCCCATAGTTTTTGTCAAAGGTGATGACTCCGTTTTTCCACATCTCGTTTATCTTCTCTCTCACAACAAAGCATTGATTGAGAGGATGCGAGACCATCTGGTGGTATGGACAGTACCGAGGATCATTGGTTTTACCAACATCGCCCGGTCTTTTGGGTTCAGGCAAGGTGAGCTTGCCGTTTGCCATGAGAGCCCCGAAGATTTCTTCAACATCTTCATCGAACGGGTATTTCTTTTCTACTCGCTCTTTGAAGGCATCAGAGAGTTCAGGTCTCTTACCTGCAGCTCTGTTTTCAGCTTTCTTTGGTTGCTGAGGAGCTGACTTGGTTTGTACATTGAGGACCTCTTTCTTCTTTGGTTTAGAGGTTGCAATGGCGGTTGGCTCTTTTCTTGATGACTTCTGACTGTTGAGGTCTTTAATCACCGTTTCAGCTTCCATAGAAGCTTCCAGGAGTTCTCCCAGGTTTTTTGATTTCTTGCCGATGATCATGGAGCGTATTCTGGCTCTCATGTTGTTACGGCAGATGTCGACTAGCGAATGAAGTCATATGTTGACTCATTCTCTCCTTGTTTTAGGCTGCAGAGCGGTGCCATGGTAATAGGATGATCCTCACCTTTGAAGTGGGTCAGGAAGCGTGTCTCTAGCATGGCCCAGTTTTGGATGGAGTCCTCCGGAAGAGTGGAGTACCAATCGAAGGCCGTACCTTTTAGGGTACTTGCGAAGAGGCGGATCTTGAGTGCATCTTGATCTGCGATAGCTCCCGTCAAAATCTTGAATTGGATGACGTGCTGTCTGGCTGATCCTTTCCCCGTATATGTTTGGAGAGTAGGATGTTTGAATTTTGTGGGGAACGGGACCGAGTCCATCCATAAAGGATATGGTGGCTTGATCCCATGCTCCTTGAGTATATCCTCTTCTTTTGCTTTGGCGAGGATACTGTCTACGTCCTTTTTGGTAAAGGCGCGTGACTCATTTTCTTCAAGATTTTCCTCGTTATTGCAATGATTCGGAGGAGGCTCATTGTTCACCTGATTTTGGACAACAAGGAGAAGGTTTTCCATTAGAGTTTCAATCCTCTGCTGGCCTTGTTCCAACTGCTGGATGCGTGTGAGCGCATCATCTTGAGGTGGATTCTGAGGTGGTGGCTCAGAATTTGTAACCAGGACGTTCATTCCTCGGGATTCAAACGAAGAAACCGTCCTGGTGACTGAGCTGGGGCTCATTCTTTTTGATGAAGAGCTTGATGAAGGATTACTCTCCCGTCCTTGGCTTGAAGGGGCAGGAGATTCTTTGGGATGTCTTCATGTCTTGGTGATGCTACGGGTCACCGGACGTCGGACATGGATTTTTTATGCTGACTTTTGGCGTCTTTTGGTTTTTCCAACCATATGGACGGCAGCAACTTGGTCGGGTCTTTCTTTTTCGACCCATTTGTGGGAGACTTGAAGTGTAGGAGGCTGGGTCCATTGCTTCTCTAGTCTCTTTTGTCGATATGACGCACGGCGGCGTACACGACGAGCAGCTTGAGCTTCGGTCAGCTCTGGCTGGGCTCTGACGATGAAGGATGTGCTCCCTCGGGCGCAGCAGCCGAGCCTGTCTTCTTTGTAGCTAGGCAAGGACAGGATCCAGACCCGGTCCTTTGCATGTTGCAGTGAAGCTTTGAACCTTTCGAGTTCGGCCCCTGTAGAGATGAAGGGTCGAACTGAAGGAGTGTAGGCCTTGGCAGGTGCTTGTAGAGGCCTAGTGATGCATGATCTGATTTTGGGCCTGTAGGAACAAGCCGGCTCATGCTGGGTTGACTTGGGAGTCAAGTTGGAGATGGGTCTCTCCTCTTTCATGTAGGCAAGAGGGTAGAACTGGTTCTTTTTGAGTGGGGCCAGGTATGCTGGCTTGGTGGAGGTTTGAGACCTTCTTTGTTTTGGTGAAGGTCTTGGAGACCAAGTCTTGGGATAGGTCTGGTTGTTTGTGGGTTGAGGCTTCGCGGGGGTGCCGCGGGCTTCGGGCTTTTGGGCGCTCGCCTTTGGTGTCACGGGAGTGACACGTTGAGAGGCGATCTTCTGCTTTTTAGCAGGCGCAGCTTGTTCTTCGGGAAGTGGGAATGGTCCCAGCGTCCCAAAGAAGATAGTCCGGGGAGTTGTGGTCGACCCGGAGTTCGGAGAGTTGCTGAGGGAGTTGACACTTCAGCAGCTGACAAGGCGCTTATGAGTGCGCGCGCTTTGCTTCTGTTGAAGCATGAGCTGGTGCTTGTTTTCATCGAAGATAATGGTTAAGGCTGCCATTGTTAGTTTCGAAAAAGTTCTGAAACAAGACCACATCCATTAGTAATCACAAGAATATAATGATCATAAATGGGAATTTCTATGGTTGTCTTTTCAAATCGCTCAAGGGATATGACCCAAGCGACATAAAGAAGGCAAAAAGCCATAGATGGTACAATTGTTCTGACAACAAGTATGGTGAGCCCAGAGTGAGCGTTCCAGTGACTGCTAGAAGCAATTGTAAACCTAAATTCGACTTATCGAGAAGCAGGGCTTGCTCGAGGTAAGACAAATATAAGGTTGGAGTTACAAATATGCCGGTCACAAATACAGTAGACCCTGAAAGGGCGTACCAGTATTGCTAGGCGCAAATGTTGGAAATCGCATCCATGAGATGGGATTCTCTTTTTTTTTTGAAATGTCAAGATTGGATTCATCAAAGAGAGCAGATGGTATTCCGATCCGAATACGGGCTCAACGATTTCCGCGAGCACCAGTACCCAGAAGGGAAGGAACCACAATTTCTCGAATCTGAATCCAAAAGTGACGAGTTTTTTTTTTTGAAATGTCAAGATTGGTTCCATCAAGGAGAGCAAATGGTATTCCAATCTGAACACGGTCTCGGCGATTTCCGCGAGCGCCAGTGCTCAGAAAAGAAAAAACCAAAATTTCTCAGATCTGAAATCAAAAGTGACGAGTTTTGAAGATTTTTTTTTTTGAAATGATTTTTTTTATTTTTTTATTTTTTTTTTAAAAATATTTTTTTTAGATTATTTATTTTTTATTTTTTTTTGAAGATTTTTTATTTTAAGATTTTTTTTTGAAAATCTTTTTTTATTTTTTTTATTTTTGGATTTTTTTTAAGATTTAAAGACGAGAGAGTACACATAGGCCTCCTAACCCGGTCTTATGAAACCTCAATTGATAGAATTGCCCCCAGGTAAGGGTAGGATTACTTAATGAACCCGTTTAGAGGACCCTTGCCTAGAACAGTCAAGCTGTCTCCACACTCTGGACAAGGCTTTTCTTGAATCAATCGTGATCAAAGAACGCAATTGGTTTAACCTTAGTGGTCTATGTCTTTTTATTTAAAAATTTTTTTAGATCCCTGATAGACTCATCGAAGAGAAACGATGGCCCAATCTCTGATCCGAACACTGGCTCAACGATTTCCGCGAGCACACATGCCCAGAAGAGAAAGGATCAAAGTTTCTCAATTTTGAATCCAAAACGAGAAATTGATTTTTTTTTTATTTTTTTATTAATTTTTTTTTTTTGAAATCTCTAATGAACTCATCGAAGAGAAACGATTGCCCAAAACCTTAGTCGAACGGGCTCAACATTTCTGCAAGCACCAAAGAACGATAGGATAGGATCAAAGTTTCTCAATTTTGAATCCAAACTAAGAAAGCTGATTTTTTTTTTGATTTTTTTTTGTTTTTTTTTTTTAAAGAGAAAGACTGGAAACAAGCTCAAAGAAATAGAAATTTCCAAAAAAATCCCATCTCATTTTTTTTTAGGATGCAAAATCCAACATAGGCTACCGGCTAGAAGGTAGCCAAGGAATCCGGAAAAGAAGTATAAGCATAGAGCAAAACAAGTATGATATGCAAATATTTCATTTCCGAGCACCGTGTTCTCAAATGAACGTGTCCCACCGGGTGTGCCAGCTTGATGGAACGCGCTCCAATGCCGAGGGTGCTACCGGGGTCGGCGGACGTGGGAGTCCGTCGGGTCCAGCCCTTTCGCGCTCGGGGGGCTGAAGCGTGCATCAACATTTCTTTGTGTGGGTGTGCCAGATTTTCTATTTTACTTGGAATTGCAAGTGGTAATCCGGAGATCAACCTTCGCAAGTAAAAAGGAAATCAACTTCTTTCAAGTTTTCCATTGCACAAATATTTAAGAAAAGAGACATTTTCTTGGTTTGCCGTGAAAGGCGATTTTGTTTGGCATTTATAGCCGATTTTGGCGTTTATAGCCGATTTACAATTCTCATCAATAATGAAAGACAAGAGTTGTGATTTTTGTCTCTTTTAGAAAAATACAAACTACAATGAAAAGCAAGAAAAGGAGGATCTAACTTTTCAGGAGATTGTGGGGGACTCGTTCAGATTGACGGTCGCAAGCCATGTGTGGGCTTCGCCATCATCCATGCAGATGAGAACAGAGGATGCTCTTGATTCGCTTGGCTTGGCTATAACCTCAGATTTTTAGAGGACAAAGACCAAGAGAAGGTCCTATGTCCAATAAAAAGCTAAGTAGACAGGCTGAAAAGCCACGTCTAAAGCCATTGGAGGCAGCGGGAGAAGGCAAGGACCTTGGGGGGGAGTACCCCCCAAGGGACTTTTTGTCACCTTGTAGCGGTGTTTGATGTAGAATTTCTGCAGAATTTTCTCTCTTTCTCTAGACTCTGTTTGTCTGGAATTCGGGATTCTCTGCACCTTCGGTTTTCCGTTCGTCTCTTTCCGATCCGGATTTCAATGGAATGCTCTCCTATTTAAAGGCTTTTGGTAGCCATTTAGGAGAGCTTTTATGGGCTTTAATGGCTTTAATGAGAGGAGTTACAAGATTTATTTCTTGATTTTGTAACTCCTTTTTCCTTGAATCTGATTGGCCGATGGAGATTAAGGGCTTTTAATCACCTTAATTACCATAATGGGAGGAGTTTCATGGCTTGAATGCCATGACTTAATTGATTTGTAACTCCTGGATGCTCGCTTCTGATTGGGCCGTCCAAAGAAATGAATTAATGACTGCAATAAAGCTAGTCAATTAACTGCATTAAATGGTCGCCGAGCAGTTGAAGAGTCGCGGGCCGCGCCGCGTCTTTTGGAATTCTTCTGGCGATGATCATCGATGGATCTTCATGCTGATCGACATCGGATGAACATGTGACTTCAGACATTGATTGCTAAGAGCGGGCCGGTGACATCTGTCTTGTCGATTTCTCGATCGGTCGAACAGAAAGAGCACTTTTTAGGTCAACCGGTCGGCGATCTTGGAGCAATCAATGATGATTTTATGCTTTTGACGGCGGATCTGAGATGTCGTCGGATATGAGTCAATTTCAAGCACTAAAAATCACATTTTCAGGAAACCGCAGGGGCCAAAGTGCGCGAAACGCGAAAAGGGACGGAAAAACGGGTCACCGGCGAAAAATCCGGTGACCCGGACTTCCATGGTCGCCGGCGACCCTGGGCCAGGGTCGCGGGCTGGGGGTTTTTCTCCCCTTTTTGGTCCGTTTTGCGGTCTTTTTCGTCGCCGTTTTCTTCTGTATTTTTCCTGACATTTCTTCTCATTTATTGGCTTGATTTCCCTGTAGAAAACCTGATGAGAATCCTTGCATTTTTAGAGTGCAAAGTTTCCAATTTTCCAGGAAAGCCGAAGACTTTGTCGCGTAGAGCTGCTGATTTTCCGCCAGAAGCTGAAACTTGGTCAAACGATGTCGGAATGACCTGAAATTTGAGGTGAAGCCTCCTGAGCAATAAATAAGACCAACCATAGGCTTTTGTTTGAGTTTTGAAGCCGTTTAGGGTCCCGTCGCCAGTAGACTTGATTTTGCCGCGAGGGAGATGCCGCGCGTTGATGTGCGGTCAAACGATGTCCGATTGACCTGAAATTTGACAGGGAACCTATTGGAGTCATTTTGAGATGATCCACAGGCTCTGTCTTGGAAACCATGGTCCCGGGGAACTCCGCCGCCGGTAGGCTTGATTTTCTTTCGGAGCGTCGAAACCTGGTCAAACGTTGTCGAAATGACCTGAAATTCGACGTGCAGCCTTTTGGAAGCATGTTGAAGCCACTCATGTACTTGGTTTGATGAGCGAAGGCTTTGGTCGTTCCCGCTGCCGGGAGGCTTGATTTTGCTGCTCGAGCATTGATGGAGGGTCAAACGTTGTCGGTTTGACTTGAAATTTGGCATGAAGCCCTTTTGAGACATGCTGGAGTCATCCGTAGGCTCTGATCGAAGTTTTGACGTCTTCGATGATGTCGCCGCCGGGAGCGCCAATTTAGCTGTCGGAGAAGCGAAGTTAGGCCAAATGATTCTGAAATGGCCCGAAACTTTATGTGTACTCTTCTCTTGGCTATCTTGAAGGATCTTGCAGTTTTTGTTTGATTCTGACAAGATTTGATTTTTTGGAGAATTTGCATTGCCTATTTATGGCAGATTGTGACTTCATGCAGCTTTCTTGATGTTGAAGAGGCAAAGTGACATTTTTGGTGTCAACAGCATGGAGCCCTTTGGAGACATTCTGGAGTCATCCGTAGGCTCTGATCGAAGTTTTGGTGTCTTCGATGATGTCGCCGCCGGGAGCGCTTGTTTAGCTATCGGAGCAGTGAAGTTAGGCCAAACGATGTCGGAATGGCCCGAAACCTCAGGTGTACCCCTCTTTTGGTTGCTTTGAAAGATCTTTCAGTTTTTGTCTGATTCTGACAAGATCTGATGCTTGAAGTAGCTTTGCCTGTTTTGTAACAGGATGCAGCTTCACGAGACTTCTTGATGTGGAGGAGACATAGTGACTTTTTTTTTTGGTGTCAACAATGTTTACACACTAGCAAGAAGACCAATAAGTTGGAGGTCGGTGCTTCAGTCTACAACAGCATTATCCACTACAGAGGCAGAATACATGGCACTTATAGAGGCTTCTAAGGAAGCAATCTGGTTGAGAGGTTTGGTAAATGAAATCGAGATTAAGCAAGAATTAAACTTGATACACTGTGACAGTCAACGCGCCATATGTTTGACGAAGAATCAGGTATATCATGCTAGAACAAAGCATATTGCTGTTATATATCACAGGATTCGAGATTAGGTAGCTACAGGTGAGATCTCCGTTGAGAAGGTTCACACAGATGAGAATGCAGCTGATATTCTCACCAAGCCAGTCACCAGAGAGAAGTTTAGGCATTGCCTAAACTTGCTCAATCTCTCCTCTTGTTAGAGATTGGAGGTGCACCTCATCCTCGGTGAGGTGCAGATATGGTGGGAGAGCTTTCCCACGTAGTACAGGTGTTATAAACACGACACAACAATTCTTCAAAAGGTCGGACAATTTTCGCCAAGGTGGAGATTGTTGGATTTGGCTCAAAAGGTTCATTGGGCCTCGATGAGTAGTTTTCTTGGGGCCCAAAGTAAACTAGGGCCAGTTCTTTACATATACTCTCTAGGGTTGTTCCTTGAAAATAGAGAGAACATCAGAACCAAAGCAAGCAAGGGAAAAATAAGAGGGCATTGTAAAGGGTGGTGCTGTGAGATAAAAGATTGAGAACTATTGGGGGAGAGAGTAGGCTAAGTGTTAGAGGAACAGGTTCCTTGTAACAAGTTGCCCAGTTTCCTGCATAGTGAAATCGAACAGAATGCTCATAGCCCTGTGGACGTAGGCAATTGCCGAACCACGTAAATCCTCTTGTTTTTGTGCTTGTGATTGATTGTGTGTGATTTTGCCCAGGTAGTTTTCCTAACAAATATAACAGATTTTCATATCATATGTTTTTCATACCTGATTTAAATTATTGGTAAATCTATTTAAGCATGACAACTATGATTTATTGTTTCCATAACATGAATAACATTTTCAATTGGTTTATTGTTTTGGGTTCTTCATATTGATTCAAACCAAGTTGGACTCAAATTTGTATATCTTATTGAATCATGTTTTGGACACCTTTGAAATCACATGTAGCATGATTCTCATACTTGGTTAAATCTTTGGTTGTGTTTTCCATGACAAGAAAACTACTCTCAATCTATCTTATGTTTTGGATTCAACAATACCATATATCACATGTTTTAGTTTTTTTCACACAACTTGCTTAGGGCCTATTTGAATGCACAAGAAAACACAAGAAAATAATATATTATAGAATATAATCTTTCATTTTCTAAAGAAGAAAATCTTCTGCGTTTAGTAAATAAGAAAATTTTGAAAAAAAGATTCTTTTTTTTCAAAAAGTTCAATAGTTTCTCCTATAGCTCCCCCATGTAGAAAACTTTTTACAAGATAAGAATCTTTCAAAATAACAATTACAAAGTGGTAAAGTAAAGTAAAGACTTTACTTCACCAAATCCATCATGATGTGTTTGTTTACATATATGGTAAAATAAAGTAAAAGTAAATGTCATAGCTCAGTAAAGGTGTGGTAAAGTAAAGGTGGGATAAATTATATGGTGAAGTAAAGTGGGAAGGAATGGTGAAGTAGTTTTATTTTTTTAATTTAGTTTTTCACATTTTATAGTAACGTAGTTTTATATGGTAAATAAAAAGTGACTTGTTTACGGGTGTGGTAAAGTAAAATTAAGATTGACATCATATCTTGGTAAAATGTGAGGTAAAAGAAGGTGAGATGAAGTATGTGGTAAAGCAAAGTGAGAGAGAGTTATAAAGTAGTTGTTTTTTGTATTGGCTTACTTTACAATACTTTACCATGGTTTTATGTAATAAAGGAAAAGTAACTTATGTTGAACTTTACTTTAACACACTACTTTTTTATCAAGACGTGGTAAATCACATATAAATTAAAATATTTAATAAAAAATAATTCTAATAATGTAATTTACTTTTAATCATAACACCTTCCTAACAACTCAATTTAAAATTTGTAATATTCTTCAAAAATTTCCAAACAATAAAAATATCATAATATCATAATATTGCATTATTCTATTCTATACTATTTTGTTCTTGCAATATTTAAAACTGTAAATATTTTTTCCTGTAGACATCCAAACGGGCCCTTAGCCTAGATAGTCATATCTTTACCAAGTTGTTTTACAAGTGATTGAGACTTCTACCTCAATCAAATATTTTCATGATTTACACTTTCAAATGCTTTTGGCATACATTCATGAGCTCACATTTTAAATTTGATTGAAAGCATCGTGCATACACTTTGAAATTATGTCTTCGCATCTTGTTTGTGTATGTTTGAGTTGATTTTTCATTTTCATATTATCCTATTCTAGAGGCCCTTATATGTACTGAACTTGTATTTCTTCTAGTGTACGATAGACACATCTTAGAGAGAAGTAAAGGTTGTTGCTTAGCCTATTGAAAATATCTTTCAGAGGTTATTGCTTAGCCCATTGAAAAATATATTGTAAAGTTTATTGCTAAGCATTGAAAGGAATATTTTATTGTGGAATGCCGGTGGGGTGTGGGAACACAAGCCGAAAATGGATGTAGGCATTTGGCCGAACCACCATACATGGTTGTGTTATGGTGAATGCTTGTGATGATTGTTTATTCTGATAGCTTTCACACTTTATTTTTATTATCATCACTTGTGCTTAATTATTTCAAAATGAAAACTAACTTATTAAGGAGAAGTTAAAATTTAGCATAATTTTCCTAAAAACTAAGCTCACCCTATTCAACCATCCCCCCAGTCCTTTCTAAGGTTCGGATTTATATTGGACTAATATTGTTTTGGATAGGGTTAAATTCCCGAAGTACCTTGACTCATTATGTCTTTGTAGCTACATATGTGGTTAGCTTTTATTGTTAGAGTTTGTGCCAAGAGTCTAGTTCTATTGATTGTGTCTTTATCATACTTCATATATTCTCATTATTCATTAATTGCATTCCATTGCATATGTGTTACTGTTTATGTCTATTGATCTACTTGCCAGTTACTTGTAGTCTGATGCTACTATGCTTGGTAATTAATTACCGAGCCTACCTTCGCGGCGGAGGAAGGGGAGGAGGAAATATTTTAGGCGGATCAACCTGATGAGCACAAGTGGTGTGCCGATGACATCTACTGAGTCATCATGATCGGCACTCGAAAGCCTTCACTTCTGGGATAGAACTTCATTTTGGATACCTTTTGTACATAACTTATTGTAATTAGTACTTTTGTAATATTACACTTAGTCTTTAATCAATATTTGTACATGTTTACTCTGAAATATTTCTTATACAATTTTGATTAATTAAGGAGTTTCCGCGGTGTATATCGGTTAACCGATCAGATATAGTCATCTCAACATGAATTTTGATCTTATGGTTGGGGTCAAATGACTGTCATCATGACAGCAAAATTTTTAACTGGTCCCTAATCTCAAGTTTAATGCAGTTGTTTAACAATGGGGACGTGACAGGTTTACAACATTCTTTCCTTTATGTTGCTGATTATCTACCATAAAATCTGTTAGCAGAGTGCTTTTCAAGCTTTGTTGTAAAAGAAAGCATTTATGTGCATTGTCATTGTCATTGTCCCATTTAAGTTTTAGAATCCTTAGTTTTAGGCAGCAGCTAGATAAAATAATTAAGTTGGATTTTACCGCCTGAAGAGTCAGGATGGGATGAATTCGGATATGATTTATATGTATACACCATTAAAAGATTGTGTTTGAATCCGAGTATTAAAAATAATATGTTACGGTATATACACATGATGCAGAATGTCAGTTTATTTATAAAATCTTTTGTGTTCTAAGTTTATATTAAGTCCTCTTTTATGCTTGGATTAATATATGCACACATTTTGTTTAAATTGTTTCTTTTTCAATGTTTTTTCTCAATGGTTTTGGTATTCTTTTTATATTTTAGCATTTCTTTATATAAGCAATAAATAATTATTTTATTTATTAAATAATAAGATACTTTTACTTTAACTTATTTTTTTAATTAAAACCATGCAAGGGTATTGAACTGCAAATACTTTTATTTTCATTTGTGTTATATATTAGATACGTTGTCTCTCTCATCTTTAATGCAACTATTCACTGGCCAAAATAAAGCAAGAAACCATATTTAAAAGAATTACTTTTACGGAGATTTTATTTTTGTTCATTGATTCATTTTTCATGAGAAAATCATAGTAGATTAACTATAGTTTTGTCGACTATTTAAACTTTTATTTTCATTTAGTTGTTATTGTTATTATTGCACAACCAATATTGTTCAAAAAATAATTCTGTAATATTTATTTCTACTTTTTTTTTCATTGGACTATTTTTGTGATTTTTATTTCTACTTTTATGAAAATATTATTTTTCCTTTTATTTAATGAAGTTTTCAACGATCACCGTTATTATCCAAATTCTTATAATTCTTTTATGATAATTCCAAAGCTACATAACAATAGCATTTTAGTCTAAGTTATATATATAAATTTAGCTTTGCTCCTTAGCGAGTGCATTTTTTGCTAATAAAAAATATATTTATATGTTATTTATTTATTTTCAAATCATTAATGTTTGAAAAAACATTCTTTCTTACTAATAATTAGTGTCATAGGACAAAAAAAAAAAAAAAAATAGCTTCTTAACAAAAAAAATAAAATAAAATAAATTAGTATCATACGCCTAGCAATAAAATAGTTGCATAAGTGTCATTGAATCAAAGGGCAGGAACATACTCTTAGAGCTTAATCTGATTAATGAACTTTTTTGTTACGCCTCAAGCTCGAGAATACACGACTCCCGAGGTGAGTTGCGTCCGCATGGGGATTCGCATTAAAGAGTCATTGTACATTGATCCCCATGAACGGATTCCAACAAGAATTCACGTGTGAGGTCATACAAGCCTTCACGAATGAGTGCATTTTGAATTTTCGGAAACCTGTGTAACATATCCTATACAAATCATCATGTATAATTATGGCATCCAGCATACATCCATCCATAGTATATTTGAACAATAGATAAGAGCATAAATGGTCCCTAAGATAGCATTAAAAGTTTAAGTATCAAGTTAAAGAAAAGAGAAAGAGAAAGAAGTAGTGGAAGCATAAAGTTAATTAGTTAAATCTACAACTCATAATCCAAAATAAAGATAGACAACTAGAAAGGTCATCCGGGTCGAGGTCCAGGGTAATAGTCATGATGAGTACTCACTGCATGGATGTCTAGAAGACATCATCTGGATTCACTCACGTGTATCGCCAAGTGTAACATCATTAGAGATAAAGTCAAGCAAGATAAACAAATATAAAGCATAGGACAAATGAATAATAAAGACGAGATCTTATGAGGTCCATGAATGAAGACTAGGCATAATCTAGGCTTAACATGTATAACATAATGACTTAACAAAATGGCATGTCCACATGTGAAGAATATTCCAACCTTAACACAGGCAGAGGTCCCAATTACCAGATCTCTATTAAATATCAATCACATGTGTTTAAACTAATAATTAACCCTAATTTCAATTAGAAATCAATCAAACCACACAAGCAGAGAAGGATAAACGATTTTTATATGGAAAACCCTACTCGAGAAAAAACCATGGGCCTTACCGTCTAGGCCAACAGACAACCAAGAACTATATGAAAAATGAAGATTACAAGACTACTCACAACCCTTTCCCAGTTGTTGATTCAACCTAAGGACTGCTTTTGATCATGTTGACAACCTATCATTAATCTTCTCCATGCTTGAGCAGAACCGCCTTCAAGAAAGCAGGATGGAATCATTCCCAAAACTCGATCTTCAACGCAACAGAACTTGAAGCCTTGGGGGAAAAGAATGGATCTCTCAAATCTTCACCAGGATGTATTCTTGATCAGTGTTGTTTGTAGAAGAGAGAGATAATGGCTTTTTATAAGCCTTAATTCGTCTCTCAAAGGCTTAAGGGATGGAAAGTTGCCTTGAGAGAATATAGCAAGTGAAGTTCAGCTAAAATTAGAATTCTCAGGTTCACTTGAGCGGATAGGGGAGTTCACTCGAGCGGACAGGGGAGTTCGCTCGAGCGAACTGCTCATTGTTTGCGAACATTTAGCTCAGAGCCTTCTTGGGTCGAGCAGAAGGAAGGGACGGTTGGGCGATCATCTATCTGTGAGGGGTTCGCTCGAGCGGTCTTAGATTTCGCTTGAGCAAATTGCTCTCTGTTTCCAGAAAATCAGCGCAGAACAACGATGGCTCGAGTGGATAGATAGGTGGGTTAAGCGAAGAGACTTCTGTGATGGGTTCGCTCAAGTGAATGGAGGTATGCTCGAGCGACCTTTGTCAACTTCAGAATCTGGAAACTCTTTCTATTTTATGGAATAGATCTTGAGCGGTCCTTTCCTAAATAAAATACAAGATTAAGAAACCTCGGTTTTGTCCATAACCCAATGAATTAGCCAACTAAAAACTTTACAATCTCCCCCTTTGGCAATTCATGGACAAAACACCTATTTACACAAAAAATCTACCCATTCACCTTCAAAACTCAACCGGACTAAAACTTCTTCCAAAATGACTTGATTTTATGAATTCCTTGGATTCCTGCAATTCTTTCACTAAAGATTAAGTGTTTAATCATAGAAAAAAATAATCAAAGATTCAACACATCTATTTGACTCCCCCCTTTTGTTCATAAATTGTCAAAGATAAACCGAAAGGAGGTAAGCATGTAAAAATATCAGAATATGATAAACACTAGAGAGAAAGAAATGTCAGAGCAAGTAAAATGATTAGCAAAATCATCAACAGAGCATTAAGTGACATAAACAACTAAAAGAAGTCCAGAAACAATCCATAAATAGCAAAATGAATTCCGAAGAGAATGAATTCCAAGTCAGCCACGAAGTCTTTCATTGATGTCCTTGACCTAATCGTGCAAGGATTTCGGCAAGAGCAGCATTCACTTGATTGAAACCAATATCAACCCTGGCAGTTAAATCCTGAACTTGTACTGCAAGTTGATCGATCCTGTCCATCTGCTGTTGTTGCTCCCCCTGTCCTTGTGCAACCGAGACATCTTCTGCTTCAGCTTGAACATCTTCACCGTGAGGACCAAGAGGAATGTGAGCTGTTGATTGAGACAATGTATGAGCATTGATCGGATTCTTGATCTTTTGAGTAAGCTCATTCATCCTCTTGGGAATCTCCTTAAATGTAAGAAAATCAGTGATCAGAACACCGAACGGTAGAAGAGAGTTCTTCTTGGCTGTCAAAGTCTTGATGAAGACATTCAGGATGACCTGAGGGATGTTTACTCTTTTCCCAGTCCCAATACAGTAAAGCAAATAACAGTTCCTTTGAGCCACATCAGATGTATGTCCCCTGGGTTCAAGATTGTGACACACAAACCGGTTAAGAAACCGGTACTCATCTGTCAAGTTACCATGAAGTAAGATCCCTCCTGGCCATCGCGTCTTAGCACCATAGATGGTGGTGGCCACAATATCATAGTTAATTGGGCCTGGAAGTTCATCCGGAATAAGGTAATCTGGATTTTCCACCACTGGTATATTAATAAAATCAGCAATGTCATCAGTTGAAATTGGCAGCCACTTGCCTCTCATAGATGTTTTTATGGAGCCGGAATCCAAAACTTCCATATTACAGTAGAATTCACGCACCTAATCAACGTGAATTGTGTTCGAATTGAATTTCATCAAAGAAAACCAGTTCCAATTAGCAAGACTTCTGCAAACCCTTTTATTGTGAAGTTCTTCTGCAATTTCTCTTTCAGATTCTACATTTCTTGATTGAAACTGTTCGTCGAACTGAACTGATTCCCCTAATGAAGGAAATCGAATATGATCATAGCTAGAAGAAGATGAAGATTCCACATGCCGTCTCTTCTTTGGATCCATTAGAAAAATCTTTAAAAGATCATTCGAGAAAATGTCCAAATCAGTGTCTATACCAAACACCAGTTCCATCCAATCCAATCCCTGCAAAAAAATGGGTATAACTACCCATCTCCAATACTCATTCACCTCCACACAGTTCCACTTCTCAATCAGCCTAATCACCGCAAAGATTTCATATCTCCACACTTCACAAATTCCCATTTAGCCATAAACATCACAGAACATCTCCACACACAAGATCACCAAGAAAGTTGTCAATCACATTCCACCAAAACATAGCCAAAAATTGACAGTATCCAGGATAAGATTTGAGTAATAAACAATGATTCATATAGAAGATCTGTCCAAAGTATGGTATAAATCAATTTTCAATCCATCCAAGATGCACAAAACATGAGAACACTAAAAATGAATGGAATATGATATGCAAGAGATGAACATAAATGACTTATGGAAAAGGGAAAAGAAATGCCTATGAACAAGAGTCTTCAAAAAAAAAATCTAAATGCAAAAAAAAAAAAAATGCATAAAAAGGAAGAATAAGAGGAAAGATGTTATGCAAACGAAGATGATAATGAAACAAAAAAAATACCATGAAATGAAAAAACTCTAATCTAACGAAACCTTGTAGAAAATGTGGAATGAAATCTAAGGAGCATGGAGAAGATGATAATGAAGAGAGAAGAAGGAAACAAAAGTACCTTGAAGAAGAGAAGAGGGATGGCGCACAACAGTGAGAAAGAGGGAACAGGCTTAGGGTTTCATGGAGGAAGAAACGGAATAAAGAAGAAGAACGGAAGAAAGAGAAGCCACGCACGAATTTAAATGCGCCGGGTTCACTCGAGCGAACTTGAAGGGTCGCTATACCGAACTGCCAAGGGTTTGAAAACATTGAATGCAGCGCGGCAAAAATTCTCTAACGACCATTGTTCGGTCAAATCTCTCCATGAACAATGATAACTGTAGAGATTTTCATATACTTAAGCACACAGTGGAAAAGTGAACAGTTATGACCAGAAAAAAATAAACAAATAATTTGAAAAAGAAAGTGTAATCCATTCCCCCTGAATCTTCTCGAGATGAACGTAACTATTATATGGGAAGCAGACCCATCAACAAAAAGTTGAGCAAAATAGTTTCCTCCATTTTTTTTGAACTCTTTCGAGTGCCTTTTTTTTTTTTTTTTTTGAATCAAGCTGAGGATGGGTTAAACCATCATCAGTGACTTTCACACTAATGAACATGGTAGCCTTCTCCAAATGAAAATTACCAATCAAGTGGAAGCTTTCAAACACATTCTTAGGTAGCCCTCTTCCTATGGTTTAATCTTATTGCCACGACATCTCTCAAAGTATAAAGACAGAGATGGCTGTGAGAGAATCAAAAACGATCTGTGCAGTGCAAAAAAAAAAATGGTCTTGTGTAAATGTGAATGTGCACTTAAATAAACAAAAATTATGGAGTGTAGGGAATAAGAGAAATCCCTAAAGATTTCCGTAGAGATTCAAACCACGTTGCATCCAATGGTTTTGTGAAAATATCTTCAATTGAGCTTCAATATGAATGTGATGCAAAGAAATTGTTCCCTCCGCAAGATCACGAATGAAATGATGCCTAATGTCTATATGTTTGGTTCGGGAGTGGTGGACTGGATTTTGGAAATATCAATAGCACTCTGATTATCACAAAAGACAGTCATTGTTTCTTGCTCAATTCCATAATCCTGCAGCGTCTGTTTCATCCAAAGAAGCTGTGTACAACAACTTCTAGCAGCAATGTATTCAGCCTCAGCAGTCGACAAGGATGTTGAAGTCTTCTTTTTACTGTGTCAGGCAACCAAGTTATTTCCGACAAAGAAACAGCCACCAGATATACTCTTGTGATCATCAATGCATCCCGCCCATTTAGCATCACAAAAATCAACAATGATTGTGTTGGTATCTTTAGACATCCATATCCCATATTCAACAGTCCCACAAATGTATTTCAAAATTCTTTTAACAGCTTGAACATGAGGCAATATCGGTTTAATTTGGACGGATATCTTGTGCAAACTTCAACACTATAGGCAATATCAGGACGACTTGCAGTAAGGTAGAGAAGACTACCTATCATACTCCTATAAAGTTTCTCATCAGTGTCCAGTCAATCAACATCAAGACTAATTTTGGTAGTTGTGCTCATTGGAGTCCTAGCATTGTAAGGTCTGCGACCTTATTGGGTCGGTTGGGCCCAATAGTAGGCCCATTGACCCATGTATTTTAGATATTTAAGTGGGTTTAGGTCATGAGCGAACTTCTTTTAATGTTAGATTAGTTTCTGCGAAGTTTCGTGCGATTCCAAGTGCATTTGACCCTAGCAAGGGGAGTAGTTTGCTATTTAGGGAAAATTGAGTGTTTTTCTGAAAATTCCAATCACCGTGACTTTTGGGTTCATTGGAAAGGTCTCGTCGCGCTGATCATTTTTGTCTCTTGGCTCATCGTGATCTGACGATTGCAAACCCTTCAAGTGGTCTATTTCTTCACCGGACCCACTTAAGGGTAAATCAGTCTTTTCCTCATCCCTCTCTTCTTAAGCAGGGATTAACCCTAGTTCTCTCTGACACGAACAAGCTACAGCAGCCTTTTTTCTTCCTCTCATCTTCTCAAGCCCAGTACTCCCTCAAGAAGAGATCATCTCGAAGATCCGGACCGCTCACTTGCATCCTCTCGATCTCCTCTTTCCATTGATCTTAGTTTGGTAAGGTTTCACTTAACCTCATCTTTTCAATCACCTTCTCTTTTGGTTAGATTTAGGTTGTTCCTGATCTTTTTCTTTCCCTTCCTTCTTCTTTGCATATTAGATTGCTTTTGAGCGGGTTTAGATTGGTGGTTTTCGCGGTAGAAGGTTTCTCCTCAAGTTTTTCCCAATTTCCAATCTTTTTCGTGGTTAAGGCAAGTAGATTTGCATTGTATAATGGATCATGTGTGTATTTTCTTTATTGATTGGCTATGTTTTCTTATTAGATTACCTTAATTCCAAGCATGTTTGTTATTGATTGGGATTATATGCTAGATTGGGTTTTTGAGGGTTTTGGGTTAAATAAAAGATTGTAATTGGTAGTTATAAGTTGTGTTTAATTTGTTGGAGATGATGGAAATTATGAATGTGATGATTGGGGAGCATGGTGGCTCATTTTATGGAGGTTAGCCATGGATTGGCCGGAGGAAAAAGGGCAAGAAAAACCATTTTTCGGACATTTTCAGGGTTCAGGTTGCAGTTCCGATCGATCGGACCTTTTTGTCTGATCGATCGGACTGCTTTTTTTTTTTACAGCACAGGCGAACTTCGGAGACGCATAACTTTTAATCCGTCCGTTGGATTTCTACATGTAATATACCGTTGGAAAGCTCTCGAGATGTAGAATCCAATGGTTTTAGTTTCATCACGATCAGAGGTCGGGAAGTGATGTAAATATGCAGATTACTGTTTCAGCTCATGTTTTATCTTAAATGAGACTAATAACTTAGGTTTGGGCCTTAGATGTTGGAAACCATGCACCCACTCTCATTTGACCATTAATGGGGTTAAAATCCTAGCACATGGCTTGGTGTGCTTCGATGGGTTGTTTAGGTATTCGTGTATTGCACATGGTTTAACTGAATGCGTATGGAGTTATTCCATTAGATGCTTAACATGATTGTACACCAAGGAATTTTCCTAGAAGCATCGTTGATTCAATTTCCACACGTACTCCGCTAGAACATGTGGAATACAGGGATGACACCACTTGCCTAGGTTGGATTGTAATTCCCCCTTGACTTGTGAATTCTATCTGTTGATATTATTCCTTGTATATTCTCTTACTAAGTATGAAACACAAATTCTTATAGAATTAGGATATGGACCTGACTTAGAATGTATCGTAGGAACCCTGTGTCATGTATTGATAAACAGGACTGGCTAGTATGGAAGGGATTATCATGTGTTTGACTCGTCTTGTATTGTCTTTGAATGAGATAATCCCTATGATCATGTCGCGTGCATTGAGCTAGCCAGACTTGCTTGTCGTGGTCTATTCTTGTGTCAACACCACTTTGTTTTATTGCATATCATGGCCATCTGCAGATTGAGGGTTTATTGATGGGCCGGTTACTCGGACATCGGGGTGGGCAATCGGCTTTGGACGGCGTCCATGGCGTTGAATAGCTGGGAGCAAGCTTAGACCGTGCTGCTATTCCCAGGACCGGGAGCTAGGATCCCACTGGAGTCGGACTTTGGTATCAGTAGTCTGGTCTAGATTGTTACTGATATCCCGGGAGGTGGCTTGGACATCCTCGGAGTCTCCCTCTTGTTTCTTGCATTGCACTGCTTGTATAGTGGTTATTGTTAAATGATGTTAGGATTCCCGTTATTGCTTCTGATGGTTATTATTCTTGCTTTATACCTAGCTTCGTTTTTCTTGTATTCATATGATTATGTACTTGTCATTATTCTATACTTGATGCATGCCACGCTAGATTATACTTTGCTTATCTTTTGCTCAACATGTTGTTGACTCTGTTCCTTGGTGTGCAGACACCCCAGGTGACTACTATGAGGAGCAGGCAGGTGAGGAGATCCTAGAGGACCTCCAACCAGCTGAGGAGGAACGGGAGTGGTGTGCCGATGACGTAGAGTAGCGTCATCGATCCTGGCAAGAGAGAGAGAGTCATGGGGACTTCATTAGATTATATTTTATTCATTCTTTCTTAGTTCTTGTTGGACCTTTCATACTATTGACTTCTTTCTATTTGTTTTTAATGGCCTTGATTATTGGGTTGGCCATTGTAATAATTTAATACTTTGTGTAGTTTTATTTTCTTTCCTTTGAAACTTAACATTAAATGAGATTTATTAGCCATTGTTGATATTCCCTGTGCTTAAGATTGTATGAATTCTGCAATTCTTATTATACTTGAGGCTTGAAACATTATATCCTTACAGCGGACCTACGGTCCTTGGGCCTAAAGGATAAAATTTTTAATTAGTCCTAAATTTCACTCCCCGGATCCGGTTATTTCTCTAATCGGGTTCGGGGAACATGACAAGCATGTTTTGAATATTGTATTCCAAACTTTTTCAGCAACTCTCTGGCATATTTTGGTTGAGAGATGAAAATACCAGATGGAGTATGCTTAATTTGTAAGCCCAGGAAGAATGAAAGCTCACCAACCATACTCATCTCGAACTCACTTGACATTTTTTCAGCAAATTTATCAGACAAAAATTCAAAAGTCGAATCGAAGATGATATCAACATCATAATGTTGTTCTGTCTCGCTTGATGAACAAGGTCTTGTCAACACTTCCTCTTTGAAAACCATGCTCAATCCGAAATACTGTTAGTCTTTCATACCAGGCTCTTGGTGCTTGTTTCAAGCCATAAAGGGCTTTTCTCAGTTTGTAAACATGATTAGGAAAATGAGGATCTTCAAAGCCTTTTGGTTGCTCAACATATACTTCCACATTTAAAAAGTCATTCAGAAAAGTACTTTTGACATCCATTTGAAACAATTTGTTATTCAGAAAACAAGCCACAACAAGTAACAAACGTACCAATTCAAGTCTAGCAATAGGGGAAGAAGTTTCATCAAAATCAATACCTTCAACTTGGGTATACCCCTGAGCAACTAGACGAGTCTTGTTCCTAATCACTTGACCAGACTCATCGGTTTTGATTTGAAAATCATTTTGTACCGATGACATTAGTATTAGAGGATCTAGGAACAAGCTTCCAAACACGATTCCTTTCAAATTGAGCAAGTTCCTCATGCATAGCATTTATCCAACAATCATCAACAAGTGCATCTTTGACATTTTTTTGTTCTAAAGTGGAAACATAACATACATGACTTACCTCATCACGTACCTGTTTCCTGATTTTCAGAGGAGCTGAAATCTCACCAATAACAATGTCCAGAGGATGATCTTTGATTACTTGTCCTCTTTGAGATCGAGGGTGAACAGCTAAAGGAGATGCACTTTTCTCTTCAAAGTGACGGATGATATCGGGCACATTGGATTCAGAAGACAGTTTCTTTGGACTGACAGGTTCAGCAGCTGCAATCGTTTCCTTTTTCTTTTCAATTTCGGAATCAAGTTCAGCCCGACTTTCAGTTTCTTTATCAACAACCTGTTCAGAAGATGGAGAAAACGTCAGTCCCTTATCATCATAAAAAAAATAGTTAAAAGTTCCTGCATCATCCACAACCACATTTATGGACTCCATGACTACAGAGTTTTTAAGGTGAAACACCCGATTAGCTTTGCTAGTCAATTAGTAACCGAGGAAAACTCCTTTGTCACTCCTGGAGTTGAATTTAGATAAGTGTTCTCTATACTGAAGAATGTAACACTTGCTGCCAAAAGTTTTGAAATATTTAATGTTGAGCTTGACTCTAGTCCATATTTCATATGGGGTGGTTTTTGTTCCAGGACGAAGAAAGATACGGTTGATAACATAGACGACAGTGTTTACAGATTCAACCCAAAATCGTTGAGGAATGTTCTTGCTATGTAACATAACCCGTGCCATCTTTTGAATCACACAATTTTTCCTTTCCACTGCCCCATTTTGTTGTGGTGTTTTAGGTGCAGAAAATTCATGTTTGATGCCATGTTTGGTGCAAAAAGTGGAGAAATTAGAATTTTGAATTTCGGATCCATGGTCAGAGTGTATTCTGGAAACACCCCCGAATTCTTATCCTTTATCTGCAATGAGCAAAGACCACAAGTCATTAAAAACAATAAGATTTTCAGACTTATCACGCAAGAAACGTACCCATGTCAATCTAGAAAAATCATCAACGGTTAAAAATATGTAATTTTTACCGCCAATGCTTACAACTTTAGTGGGTCCCATGAGATCCATATGCAACAGCTCTATTAAATGAGAGCATGAGCATAACATAACATAACATGGTGGTACTGCTAAGAGGCATAGGGCGTAAAATTTCATTGTGGACTGAGAGCACCGGTAAACTCCGATAACATAACCTAACTATAGTTAGTCCATAAAGTTTATCAAACCCACACTCAACTGGGTCTGACTGGGATAGGATTGAAGTTAAGTGATGCCAACTCAAGGAATAGAGTGCACGTACCAAACGGGCATGATACATGTATTTAGCATATGTATAAAAGGAATAGAGTGCATGCACCAAACAGGCATGATACATGTATTTAGCATATGCATAAAAGGAATAGAGTGCATGTACCAAACGTGCATTATACATGTATATAGCACAGGCATAAGCATGAGCATACGGTGTAAGATGACATAACAAATGTCTACAGGCACAAAAAAACATAAAGAGATATGAGCATGGTACATAACATGATACACGAAGCTCAACAAGATAACTGCTGGAGCATGAAATAAGTCATGCAAGAATACTAGAAACGAGTGCATAAAGGTCATACGACGAATCAAGGATAAACTGTAATATCCCGATCCTACTTTAATCGTGTTTAGTGTCTAACTAATCTTAATTAGATACCTAATATATGTTTTGAATGTATTTGGGCTTGATTAGGTAGATTAGAATGGGGTTTGACCATTGACCAGGTAGCATTATGACTATTGGGTATTTTGGATTTATGGGGTCTCGCGCATGTGCTTTCTATTTTTTCCAAGGATTTTGATTGCATCTCATAATTCATTAGTGATTCTTCAATTTCTATATTTTGACCTAACTCATTTGAGCTCATTTAGACCTGTTTAGAAGTCAAAAGCCCTATACTGTAAATGTTCATTATATATTTTGAGCTTTCCTTCAAATACTAAAATTTCATAGTATAAAAGGCTTGCTAAAATCCTAAACCCTATCTCTTTCATTTCATTCCATCTCTATTAGCAAGAGGCACCTAGGGTTCATTTCTTACCCCTTCTTTATCATTTTCCTTGCTACCAAACACCAAATAGAGAGAGGTTTCAGAGTGTTTTCCTTCATCTTCCTCAAGCAAGAATCCATTTTCTACAAGTTTCATCTTCTTCAACCTCTCCATTGTTCTTCTTCCATTCCACTCCATACGTAAGCAAGACTTTCCCCAAATCACTCATTGTACAAAGCAATAATTAAAGGTTTTTAGTAGTGAATATTTATTGATTTTGTAGTTCTCTATTTAATTTCACCATTGTAGGAGCTTGGTTGAGGTTCCATTTTGGGGGTTTTTGCTTAGAGCTTGGTCTTGAGTGGGTATAGCTTGGATTTCTATAAATTTGTGTTACAAGTACCTAAGGCAAGTAAACATTTATAAAATGTGCACGTTTTTCTCTATTTATGATTCTTGTAATGGATCGCATGCTAGATTACCCAATTTCAGCTCATGTTGTCCATTGTTTTAATTTGATTTAAATTTGGAAATGGGTGTAGTAATAACATGATTTTTCTTTTGGGTCTTATTTTGATTAGGAATGTGTTTGGTGATTTGGAGTGGGTATTGGAGACTCCTTTTGTACATATGAAATGGGTTTGAAAGGTTGTGAGAGGTTGGGGAAGGAGCCTACTCCAAAGATAGAGTTTCAGACATAGGATTCGTGGTTTGTGCCAAATTTCAGGTCAAAAATTCGGTCAACTGAATTTGGGTAGATTCTTCACTGAATTGAGATTTTCGAAAGGCCATAACTTTTGATCCTTTTGTCTGATTCTGGAGTTCTACATATCGTTGTAAAGATCTTGAAATGTAGAATTCATTGGTCCATGCAGTTTTATCATCAAAGGTTGGGAAAGTTAGGGGATATTTAAACTAATGAATTTAGCCCTATAACTCATGCTACCCATATTGTACATAAGTGAACAAAGTCTGGTTCTGTTGGAATCAACTTAATAGGATTCTTAGGTGGTTATGGACTTGGTTTTGGGCCTTATTATTGGATTATTTAACCTTAATCTAAGCCCAATGAATTTCTTATGTTAGAGGGTGTCTTTTGAGCACACATACACTCTCATGGAAACTAACTCGTTTCTTGAACTTCTTTTACCCCGAACCAAAGGTGTTATCTTAAGGTATTTGACATCCCAAATTATGTAACACCAAAGGTTCTTTTGTAGCCCAATGATGTCGGAAACCTTAAGCCTACATATTGTTGGATGATGAAGCCCATGCGAGTATTCCAAAACCTTAGGATAGGCTTGCCATGCATCCTTGATTCCTTATATAATCCTTATTCATGCATTTCATTTCCTTTTCTAGTATTCTTGCATTATATGTACATGTTATCTCGTGTCTTTTTGCTTAGCTCATGTGCCCTTGTTGTTTTATGTCATATTGATGGAACGCGCTCCGAGGCGCCGTGGGGCGGCTACCGGGGTCGGCGGAACGTGGGAGTTCGTCGGGTCCGGCCCTTTCGCGCCCTGGCGGGCCTGAAGCGTGCATCAACATTTTTTTGTGGGTGGGTGTGCTAGATTTTCTATTTTACTTGGAATTGCAAGTGGTAATCCGGAGATCAACCTTCGCAAGTAAAAAGGAAATCAACTTCTTTCAAGTTTTCCATTGCACAAATATTTAAGAAAAGAGACATTTTCTTGGTTTGCCGTGAAAGGCGATTTTGTTTGGCATTTATAGCCGATTTTGGCGTTTATAGCCGATTTACAATTCTCATCAATAATGAAAGACAAGAGTTGTGATTTTTGTCTCTTTTAGAAAAATACAAACTACAATGAAAAGCAAGAAAAGGAAGATCTAACTTTTCAGGAGATTGTGGGGGACTCGTTCAGATTGACGGTCGCAAGCCATGTATGGGCTTCGCTATCATCCATGCAGATGAGAACAGAAGATGCTCTTGATTCTCTTGGCTTGGCTATAACCTCAGATTTTTAGAGGACAAAGACCAAGAGAAGGTCCTATGTCCAATAAAAAGCTAAGTAGACGGGCTGAAAAGCCACGTCTAAGCCATTGGAGGCAGCAGGAGAAGGCAAGGACCTTGGGGGGGGGTGCCCCCCAAGGGACTTTTGTCACCTTGTAGTGGTGGCCGGTGCAGAACTTCAGCAGAGTTTTTTCTCTCTTTTTTCTTTCTCTGGATACGAGCTCTGGATTCTTTCCGATCGATCGATCTCGATTTTCTCATTCCCATTTCAATGGAATGCTCTCCTATTTATAGGCTTTTGGTAGCCATTTAGGAGGGTTTATGAGCCTTAATGGCTTTAATGGGAGGAGTTACAAGATTTATTTCTTGATTTTGTAACTCCTTTTTCCTTGAATCTGATTGGCCGATGGAGATTAAGGGCTTTTAATCACCTTAATTACCATAATGGGAGGAGTTTCATGGTTTAAATGCCATGAATCAATTGACTTGTAACTCCCAAATGCTTGCTTCTGATTGGGCCGTCCAAAGGAATGAATTAATGACTATAATAAAGCTAGTCAATTAACCACATTAATTGGTCGCCGAACAGTCGAAGAGTCGCGGGCCGTGCTGTGTCTTCTGGAATTCTTCTGGCGATGATCATCGATGGATCTTCATGCTGATCGACATCGGATGAACATGTAACTTCAGACATTGATAGCTAAGAGCGGGCCGGTGACATCTGTCTTGTCGATTTCTCGATCGATCGGACAGAAAGAGCACTTTTTTTGGTCGACCGGTTGGCGATCTTGGAGCGATCAATGATGATTTTATGCTTTTGGAGGTTGACCCGTGATTTTGACGGATGTCGGAGGATATGAGTCAATTTCAAGCACTAAAAATCACATTTTCAGGAAACCACAGGGGCCAAAGTGCGCGAAACGCGAAAAAAGACGGAAAAACGGGTCACCGGCGGAAAATCCGGTGACCCGGACCTCCATGGTCGCCGGCGACCATGGGCCGGCGACCATGGGCCATGGTCGCAGGGGCCTGCGACCTTGGGGGAATTTTTTCCTTCGGAGCCCGTTTTGCGGTCGTTTTGAGGTCTTTTTCGTCGCCGTTTTCTTCTGTATTTTTCCTGACATTTCTTCTCATTTATTGGCTTGATTTCCCTGTAGAAAACCTGATGAGAATCCTTGCATTTTTAGAGTGCAAAGTTTCTAATTTTCCGGGAAAGCCGAAGACTTTGTCGCGTAGAGCTGCTGATTTTCCGCCAGAAGCTGAAACTTGGTCAAACGATGTCGGAATGACCTGAAATTTGAGGTGGAGCCTCCTGAGCAATAAATAAGACCAACCATAGGCTTTGTTTGAGTTTTGAAGCCGTTTGGGGTCCCGTCGATGCTTCACTTGATTTTGCTGCGGGGAAAATGCCGAGCTTTGATATGTGGCCAAACGATGTCCGATTGACCTGAAATTTGACGGGGAGCCTATTGGAGTCATTTTGAGACGTTCCATGGGCTCCGTTTTGGATGTCATGGTCCCGGGTTGCTCCGCCGCCGGTAGGCTTGATTTTCTCTCGGAGCATCGAAACCTGGTCAAACGTTGTCAGAATGACCTGAAATTTGACGTGCAGCCTTTTGGAAGCATGTTGAAGCCACTCATGCACTTGGTTTGATGAGCGAAGGCTTCGGTGGTTCCCGCCGCCGGGAGGCTTGATTTTGCTGCTCGAGCATTGATGGAGGGTCAAACGTTGTCGGTTTGACTTGAAATTTGGCATGGAGCCCTTTTGAGACATGCCGGAGTCATCTGTAGGCTCTGATCGAAGTTTTGACGTCTCCGATGATGTCGCCGCCGAGAGCTCCCGTTTAGCTGTCGGAGAAGTGAAGTTAGGCCAAATGTTGTCGAAATGGCCCGAAACTTCATGTGTACTCTTCTCTTGGCTATCTTGAAGGATCTTGCAGTTTTTGTTTGATTCTGACAAGATTTGATTTTTTTGGAGAAATTGCATTGCCTATTTATGGCAGGTTGCGACTTCATGCAGCTTTCTTGATGTTGAAGAGGCAAAGTGACATTTTTGGTGTCAACAAATGCCCCCTCGAGGTACAGCGACGAGTTGCTTGACTTTTGTAGTCGATGTGCCTCGAAGAGATTTTTGAAGGAGAGCTTGAGTCTTGACCAAGAGTCTTTGAGCAATCTTTCCTTTGGTAGAGTAGCCTTTGAGCTTCCAGGGGAATTTTATGGTAATGAAAGGAATCAAATACCATCTCGAGGCAAAGTTTTGAAGATGACATCAGGGATGTGGATTTGGGTTTTTGTTTTTGACCTTGTGACCTAACAAGCTGTATGTGGCAGGTTAGGGGGTCGGGTTTTGGTTTTGACCTTGCGACCCAACAAGCTGTATGTGGCAAGTTGGGGGATCAGGATTTGGTTTTTTGTTTTGGTCTTGTGACCTAACAAGCTGTATGTGGCAAGTTAGGGGACCAGGATTTGGTTTTTGGTCACTCTTTGGGACTGTGTGGGTCCATTGGAGTGGTTTGGATTTTTGTGGAATGTCAATTTCAAGATTTTGGCTCAATTTGGTATATGAGGCTGGATGGTTTGATTTTTGGAAGCTCATGGGGCTTGGGATTTTTTTGTATGGTTCAATCAACTCAAAAGAGGCATGGAACCATTATTGTATGCTCTTGGTAAGAGGGATTTTTTCTGACTAAAAGCCCTTTTTTTTTTTTTTTTTAGTGCCTAGGTGGTCAAACCTGGCTCATATGGGCTAACCCATGGGACCTTAAGCTTTTTAGGATGGCTTAGATCTCATGTGGGGTCATTTTTGTAAAGAATATCTAAAGATATCTCATTTGGATAGAGAATATCTAAAAATATCTTTATGGGAGAGAATCTCTCATATTCCCTTAATTTGGGAGAGAATATCTCAAGGTATCTTTCTTTTTGGGAAAGAATCTCCAATTTCCTATTTTGTTGGAGAGAATCTCTCATTTGATTGATTTTGGGAGGAAATCTCTCAAAGACATCTTTCTTTTTGGGAAAGAATCTTTCTAATTCCTTCTCTTTTGGTAAGGTTACTAATTAGTAACACTTACCTTTCTCCTTTGTTTCCTTCTTTGATTTGCTCTCTCCTATAAAAGCAAAGGAAGGTAGGATCTCTTGCTCTTATTGCTTTCTTTTGCAATAATCTCAAGAGAGCTCCAAGACCAAGAGTTTTTCTTCTTCAAGGATCTTCAAGCTTTTTCCTTCTTCTTCTCCATCAATGGCTTCAAGTAAGTTTTCTTTCTTTTTTCTTTCAAGAAAACTCTATGTAGAGAATAGGATGGTAAAAAAAGAAAGTTTCTCTTCTCTTTTTTTTTCTTTCTTCTTGTTTTTTTTTTTTCTTTGTATTCTTCTTCTCTTTTTTTTTTCTTTTTTTTTTCCACGTGATTTCTGTTTTTTTTTTTTCACGTGTCTCTTTTCTCCTTTTTTTTTTTTTTTTGTGGGCCGTACGGACAGATCCATACGGATCTGGTCCGTACGGCCACGTGGCCTGTGGGCCACGGCCTGATGGGCCTGATATTTTTTTTTCTTTTGCTGTTTTCTTTCTTCTTTTTTTTTTTTTGAGAAAGTTTCTTCCTTTTTTTTTTGTTCTTTTCTTTCTCCCTTTTTTTTTTTTGAGAAAGTTTCTTTTTTTTTTCTGCTCATCATGATAATGCGTTTTTTATGCAAATCTAGATGTTCATGCATGTACTTTTTGTAGATTGAGCATGATAGCATACCTGAAAATCTTTGCAAATTTGTGAATTTGGAGCTCGCAGCGATGTTGAGCCCTTCTTGATTTTGCGGAGATTTTGAGGTTTCGAAAGTTTGGAGTTTCGGAGCCCGCAGCAATGTTGAGCCCATCTTCAAACTTTCTATTTCCGTCGGGGTATTTCCTTTTTCTTTGGAATTGCCCCGGAGTCATGCCAAAATTTCGCCAGATTTTTGGTGGGACAAAGTGACCCCTTTTTTTTTTAGCGAAATCCTGTCATTTTGATGACGATCTTTTTCTTTTCCAACCTTTGCAGGTGGTTCCTCCAGAGCGAACAAGGGTAAAGAGCCTGCTACAAGCGTACCTCGTCGATCTGCTAGATCTTCCAATGTGGCCGTTCAGCAGGCCTGGGAGAAGGTCCAGTTTGTTGAGAAGAACTTGGAAGAGTGCGATTCCCTCAATCGCGATGAGATGAGACAGCGATTGATTGCTCTCAAGGATAAGGAGTTCTATAAGATCATGGTAAGCAACCGTCCTTGGGTTATGGACGATCTGAGGGTTTTACCCAAGCCTACCTTCTTCTTTGGAGATGCAGTCCCTGACGACTTGACATACCAAAGGAGATGTTTTCAGTTCTCTTACACAGCAAATGGTGAGGAGAGAACTATTTCTACCCGGTCGTCTTTTGATCGGACCATCTCGATCCTGAGCCTTTCTCCCACGTGCCTTAAGAGGGAAGATCCTCTGAGCTGGGTGAAGAGGACCAGTGTGATCAAGACCGGGGTTTTTGTTGGTGGACCCTCCGGATATGCGGAGAAGCCACCTGTCCGTATGGACATGTTGATGCCAGCCAGCGGCTACCAGGGCTCTGATTATCCGTCGGTCGATTTGAGACCGGTGGGCCTTGGCGTTTTCAGCGGTGACGGCAGTACTTGGGTGAAGCCTTTTCGACTTCGTGGCCGTTTCAATGTTGACTCCGATTGGAAGTCATGGACTGACCACACCTTGCTGATTGGGGGCGCCGTTTTGAAGGAAGTCGGGATTTTTGACGCGGTCCGCGCTTTTAGGGAGACCGTGACTTTTTCCGATGATGCCTTCATGGCTATGTTGGAGTCTTTCCTCCCTCAGACCAATACCTTCGTTGTCACGAACGGTGAGATTAGTTTTTCTCTGAAGGAGTTGAGTGCTATTACTGGATTGTCCATCCTTGGCAAACTCTACGAGGAGTTCATGCCGATTGACAGCGTCCTTGAGGAGCAGTCAGAGGAGTTCAGGCTCCTATACTTTCAGCTCGTCGCCTTCTATGATTTTTTAAAGGAGGGCTCGAAAGTAAGATCCAGCAGTTGGAAGAGTTGTGGCTCTTCGTTCCCTAACTTCTTCGACGGTGGAGAACCTTCTGATAGCATGACCCGGGAAGACAGGAAGAAGACTTCGGCCATGCAGGAAGAGTTGAAGGGTTTCTTCGCGAGCACAGATGCCATTTGTTCTGACATTACACTGCGGAGAGATCTTGCTGTTTACCTCACTTTTTGGCTAGGTGAGGCTATTTTTGCTGGTGGAGATGGGACGCACATCAGGCCGCATTGTATTTTTCTGGCTTGTCAGATGGCGTTTGGAGAGCGGCTTGCTTTGGTGCCCGCTCTTTACTCCTACCTGTGTACCGAACTGCAGGCTGCTGCTTTCTTGGTTCAGCTTGGGCTCCCTATGAATAGGGTATTTTCAGCCCATATCTTTTATTCGTGGTTTGTATACCACTGTCCTGGCTTCCACCAGCTGGGTGCTGCACAGGATGATGATCCTCTGATGATTCGATTGGCTAAGGGAAAAGCCGTATCCGAATCACTTTTGTTTGCCCGCATGAGGATCCGACGGTTCAGGGACGTCGAGATGGGGCAGTCTTCAGTTAAGTTTTCTCCGGAGTTGCGGAAGAAGGCTTTTGATTTTGGTGCCTCCCGAGACTCTACCAGAGCAGGGTCGGGGAGACATTATGCATTGACAAATGCAGAGAAGGAGTGGCTTTTCAGCATACGGGTCGGCACGATGGTGTACCGCAGACATCTTTTCGTCGACATCCAGCCGTATGTACCTTCTCGCTTTGCACTTCAGTTGGGCTTCTCTCAAGGCGTTGTTGGAGCGCCTTCGAGTATGGTGAAGCGTTTTGGGGGTTTCCAGGATGGCAGAAATGCATGGGCTTTCTATAGTGCTGAAGACACTACTGCCACGATTTCTTATCCTGAGCTGTCCACTTTCCGAACTGCAGGCTTCACGAAGTGATTCGCGGAGAGCTTTTTGGCATATCGGAGGCTTTCCAAGAAGGAGCTTGATGTAAAGCTGTCTTCTGGAAAAGGCATTGGGAAGTCGGATGGCGTCCGGCAAGAGGAAGTTTGGGCCTTCCTTTCTGGAGAGAAGCACAAGATAGGCTTTCTCGGTGACCAGGGCGTCATTGGTTCTGAAGCTGTTCGGGAAGTACCTGATGAGGCTTTGGAGCAACTAGAACAGGAGGAAGCTGAGCTCGACGCTTGGATGCAAGCGGCGCAGAGACGAGCTTCCGTGGAGTCTACTGGCAAGAGCAGACCATCCAGTGAGGAGTCAAGTGAGAAACCTGACTCTGATGGTGGGGCGGGTTCTTCTAGGAAGCGAACCCGTAGAGGTAAGAAGAGGAGGAGTCACCATCACAGCGGGGGGCCACATGAGGACTCACCTGACATGGAAATCCCTCTTACCATCAACGAGGAGGTGCCAGAGGCTGTCGACGAGCCTCCAGAGAAGAGAAGCCGTGGAGAAGAGACCATTGGTGAAGGTATGATTCTTCCTTTTTCTTTTTCTGCTTCTTTCATGGGGCTTTCCATGTTCTGATTTGTTTTCTCACCCTGCTGCTGCTCTTTTTTTTTTAGCAGAGGATGAAGACTTGGCGATGCCTGAGGTTCCGACCGATGAGGCGGTGATGGAGCCGATTATGGCATCTGAAGAAGAACTGAGGGACTCTGGAATGACTCCGGAATCTCCGACTGGTATGACTTCCTTCGCTTTCTCTTTTTTTGTGCCTGCGACTTGATTTGCTAACATTTTTCTTGTCAGCTGACTTGCCACAGGATTCCGATGACTTTGAACCATCAATGGACGCAAATGTTGATGATGCTTCTGATGAGTTCATGGAGGAAGAGAGTGTCCCGCCAGTCGTCGAAGAAGGTACTTTGTAGTGATGACCCTGATGATTTTTTTTTTTGAACAGGATCATATTCATACCTTTTTGTGTTTCATTTGCAGGTTTTGAAGTGACAGAAGAGAGTCCATCGCTTTCTTCAGAACCAGAGCAAGGGATGCCAGAGGTCGATCCGGAGGTAGAGACCAGTTCTGACATGATTGAGGAGATGCCTCGTGTTGAGATTCCCTCTCCAGTGGCTCCAAGTGAAAAGAGTTCTTTTGTTACTCTTCCAATGGGACATGACATGAGCAGCCGATCAGCGGAGAAGGGTGAATCTTCATCCAGTTCGTCTCTTCAATTTGCGAAGAAGGTGCTGGCTCGGGTTTTGAGTTCTTGGGTCAAGACTCTCCTTTCTGGACACTTGGAGGCAGGATTTGGCATGATCCCACATGTACAGGAGATTCTGACCGACACCGAAGAGGTTGGTCTGGATGTCACAGGTGCCAGGGCGATCGTTGATAGGATCATTGCACTGGGTGACAAGTGGTTTGAGACCATGGGTTTCCCTGACGACCAATTCTTCAAGGAGATGTTCTTGGACCCTGCTGATAAGGCTAAGTCTGGCCTGAATGAGGCTACACAAAGCAAGAAGCAGCTAGTTCGGGAGAAAAACAAGGAAGAGCTAGCCATCATCGGATTGAGGCATGACCTTAACGTCCTTGATAGGGAAGTTGAGGAGGCCAGGAAACGTCTTGAGCATTTGAAGGCACAAGTCGATGCGAAGTGGGCTGCTATAACAGAGGCTCGTGACAGGGAGAGTACTCTGATTCGCAGGGTTGCAGATGCCGGTCAAGTTCTCGAGAGGAGGACTCTAGAAAACGAACGATGGCAAACTGCTGGGGAAGAGCTTCCCGGTGTAAAAGAAGGGTTACGGCATTCGCCAGTATCTCATGGCAAGTTCCTGAAGAAGCGTGCCTTGGAAACTCTGACGGCTGAGGCCAAAAGTTTGCTTGAGGAGCTGAAGCTTTGGCTGGAGACCATTTTTGGCTGAGCTCCTGATTTTTTATAGCAGAAACCATTCTTCTTTTTTTTGGTACCACATGTATTTTTTGGTACTCTTTTTTTTTAGTGCTTGTGAACACTTTCTATTTTTTTTTTTTTTTTGCTTTGGTACCACATGTATTTTTTTTGGTACCCTTTTTTTTTTGTGTTCCCTACGCTCACTCAAATCTTTTTGTGATGAAAGCAATTGCTAAATGGGATTTGATCAAAAGCTTTGTCATTTTGTGAAAATCTTTTGTCAAATGGTTGTTTTGGTAGGGGAAACGAATTTGGCATGAAAGCCGGATTTTTGTGGCATTTACAGCCAGTTTGGTGGCATTGATAGCCAATTGGTGGCATTTATAGCCGGTTTGGTGGCATTGATAGCCAATTTGTGGCATTTATAGCCGGTTTGGTGGCATTGATAGCCAATTTGTGGCATTTATAGCCGGTTTTGACATGAGAGTCAGGTTTTTTTTTTTGTGTGGCATTTGTAGCCGAGTTTTTTGAAAACCAAGTTTTGTTTTATTGGCATGAAAGCCGATTTTGGCGTTTATAGCCGGAAATTTTTGTTTTGGCATTTATAGCCGGATTTTGGCATTTATAGCCGAGTTTTGGTTTTCAAAATGCAGGTATCGACTAAATGTCGCCTCCCCGCTGAATGGTCTTGCAAGTATCGATGGAATGTCGCTTCCTTGCTCATTCGGTTTTGCGAGTATTGATGGAATGTCACTTCCTCGCGGGTTAGGTTTTGCAAGTATTGATGGAATGTCGCTTCCTCGCGAATTGGGGTGCAAATATCGACTAAGTGTCGCTTCCCTGCTTTTCCCAAGACTTTTGGTTTTGCGGGTACTGACTTGATGTCGTTTCTCCGCGATTTTTGAAATTTGAGGTTTTCTCGAACCATTTGTAATTTTGGGTTGTGGATAGCAACTGGTATGTTGCATCTCCACGATTTTTGAAATTGGGTTGTGGATATCAACTGGTTTGTTGCTTCTCCACGATTTTAGGTTTTCTCGAACCTTTGAAATTTGGGTTGTGGATATCAACTGAAATGTTGTGTCTCCACGATTTTTGAAATTGGGTTGTGGATATCAACTAGTTTGTTGCTTCTCCACGGTTTTTGGATTTTGCAAGTATCGACGAAATGTCGCTTCCCTGCGATTTTGGGTGCAAGTATCGATGGAATGTCGCATCCTTACTTTTTTTTCAAAATTTTTGTTTTGCGGGTACTGACTTTGATGTTGTTTCCCCACGATTTTTGAAAAACCATTTTTTTTTGTTTAAAGACACGAGGGTCGTAAATTTTGACCTAGAACCATTTGGCCGTAAAAGGTAAGGTGGACTAGGGTGGAAATCCCTGAATCCGGATTTTTGTTTCAAACCATGAATTTTTGTTCAAGGATCGAAAGTTTTGGTCAAGTCAGGGAGAGGCTCCTAAACTTGGATTTTTTTTTTTTTGTTTTTGAACAATGAAACGATGAAAGTAAGCATTGTTTTTGAATCTCTAGAAATTTTGACATTTGATATAAAAATTCTAAAGAGAGTGGGTTTGACGAGCGAGTACCTGAGAACAGGTTTTGGCCATACAGGCATTGCTCTTACCCAGTTGGGTAAGTCTTCAAGGGTAGTACCGCTTCAAGAACTTGCCGTTGATAGGCAGCATACATCTGTCGCCTTCCATGTTTAGGAGGGCATATGCGCCGTTGGAGAAGACCTTGTCGATGACGTAGGGTCCCTCCCATTTTGGTTCAAATTTGCCTTTGGATTTGTGTGCGAAGACCATTTGGTCTTTTTACCGCAAGAACCAAGTCACCCTTTTTGTAGGCGCGTTGCCGGACCCTTTTGTCAAAAGATCCTGCCATGCGTGCTTGGTAAAGTTCAATGCTTTGTCGAGCTTCGAGCCGTCTCTCGTCGAGATTGTCCAGCTCATGGAGTCGCAATTTGACATTGCTTTCTTGAGTCATGTCATTTTGTAGAGATACCCTCAGAGAAGGAATTTGTACCTCTAGGGGCACGACAGCTTCGTATCCATAGACCAAGGAGAATGGTGTGCTATGGGTTGGTCCTCGAACGGTAGTTTGATAGGCCCACAAAGCTTCAGACAGTTTATCGCTCCAGTCTCTTTTGTGACTAGAGACCATTTTCTTGAGGATTTTGCAGAGTGTCTTGTTGAAGGCTTCTGCTAATCCGTTTGCTGCCGGATTGTATGGAGTCGAAGGACAGCTTTGGATTTTGTATTTGTCGCAAAACCTGTAGAATCGATGATCCCGGAATTGTGGTCCGTTATCATGGACGAATCTCTTGGGTATGCCGAAACGACAAATGATGTTGGTGTGTAGGAATTGAAGAACTGATGAGGTCTTCATTTCGTTGAACGCAAATGCTTCTGACCACTTGGAGAAATAATCCGTTGCGGCGAAGATGAAGCGATGACCTTTGCTTGAAGGGGGAGAGATAGGACCTATGATGTCCATGCCCCATGCTTCGAAAGGCCATGAGATTGCTGTAGGATGCAGCCATTCCGGAGGCATGTGAATGTAATCTCCGTGAACTTGGCATAGCTGGCAGCGTTTGGCAAATTGCATTGCATCAGCAACCATGGTAGGCCAATAGTAACCTAACCTTTTTATCTGATCATAGAGCTTAGGACCTGCCTGATGGGCTCCACAAAGACCAGCATGAACTTCTTTGAGTGTTTCTTCGGCCTCTTGTTGTGACAAGCAGCGTAGAAGTACTCCGTTGAAGGATTTCCTGTAGAGGATTTTTGAAGGAATATCCAAATGAAAGTTTGGGGCTCGCCTTTGTATGCTTACCCGTTCTTTTGGATCTTCAGGTAGGATTCCGAACATAGTGTAATCAATGAACGGATCCCTCCAGTCGCCGATTGAAGTTTGAAGGATAGAGATCCGACTTCCAACCACTCGGTGGCATTCAGCAACTGCTTGATGTGTGTTAAGAGGAGGGAGGATCCTTCTCTTGCACACTGTAATTTGCATGTTTTCCCCTTCCTGGATCACCATTGATGCGGCAAGTCCGGCCAGGGCATCTGCACGGATGTTTTCACCTCTACGAATGTGGGTGATGTTGCAGATGTCAAACTTTTGCAGAAGCGATTGTGCCTTGTTGTAATAAGGCAGCAGATCAGGCTTCCTGACTTCATATTTCTGATTCATCTGGTTGACGATCAGTTGAGAATTTCCAAAGACTTCCAGCATGGTGATACCAGATTCGATGGCGAGTTCCAATCCTAGGATCAGAGCTTGGTATTCAGCTGCATTGTTTGTGCATGGTTCCAGTAGCGAGAAAGCGTGTGGAATCATGCATTTGTCGGGGCTAACAAAGAGGATGCCAACTCCCGAGATCAGCTTTCTGTTTTCATTTGTCCTGGTTGCACCGTCAAAGTACATGTCCCAGGAGGCATTTGGTGAGGAAGTCTCCACGTTGTAGACAGGTTCGTCTGGGAGATCATCTCTGAGTGGTGAATCTTTAGGCAATGGATGCTCTGCGAGGAAATCTGCTAGAGCTTGGCCTTTGATTGCTTTTTGTGGCACATACCTAATATCAAATTGTGACAAGAGGATGGACCATTTTGCCAGTCGGGCATTGAGAGAACCGGCCTTCGTGACAAGGACCTTCAAGAGGTTGATCCTCGAGACCAGGTAGACTGTGTTGGAAAGCAAGTAGTGACGTAGCTTTTGTACGGCGAACATCACTGCAAGGCATTCTTTTTCGACTGGAGAGTAGCGATGCTCTGCACCTACTAGCATGCGGCTGAGGTAGTATAGAGCAGCTTCTTTTCCCTCACCATTCTCTTGTGCAAGCAGAGCGCCTACAGAATGATCAAGAGCTCTTGTGTACAAGATGAATGGTTTTCCAGTGGCAGGGGCAGCTAACACTGGAGGTTTGGTCAGGTATGACTTGATATCTTGAAATGCGGCTTCGCAGTCGGCATCCCAGACAAAGTCTACACCTTTTTTCATCAATCGAGAGAATGGACGGCATTTCCCCGAAAGATTGGAGATGAACCGTCTGATGTAGGCCAATCTCCCTTGAAGCCCTTTTAGTTCCCTTAGGGTTCTTGGAGAGGGCATTTCTAGAATAGCCTTGACTTTTATGGGGTCAAGTTCTATTCCAGCTTTCCGAACAAGGAATCCGAGAAACTTACCCGACGAGACGCCGAAGAAGCATTTTAGAGGATTCATCCGCAGTTTGTGTTTGCGAAGTCGGAGGAAGACTTCCCGAAGATCTTTGAGATGGTCTTCTTTTCTTCTGCTTTTGACGGCGAGGTCATCAACGTAACATTCGACCGTCTTGTGCTGCATATCTTGGAATATTTTCATCATAGCCCTCTGATATGTGGCACCAGCATTTTTCAGACCAAATGGCATGACAGTGTAGCAATACACGCCAAACGGAGTCCGAAATGAAGTGTGTTTTTCATCCTCGGGATGCATCTTTATCTGATTGTAACCAGAGAAGCCATCCATGAATGTCATTCGCTCGAATCCGCAGGTATTGTCAATCATCACCTCCGGTATGGGGAGCGGAAATTCATCTTTAGGGCAAGCGCCATTCAAGTCTCTATAGTCAATACAGACTCTGATCTGCCCATTTTTCTTTGTCACGGGGACAATATTGGCCAACCACTCTGGATGTTGTTCCTCACGGATGAAGCCAACGCTTTTGAGTTTTTGAACTTCTTGTTCAATTTTATCCATCACATCTGGATGGAATCTTCTTTGGCCTTGTTTGACAGGCTTGACGTCTTCTTGAAGATTGAGTTTGTGGACTGCTACTTTGGGGTCTAAACCAGGCATTTCAGCATAGGACCATGCAAAGCAATCAACGAACTCACGAAGAAAAGCGATATACTCGGGTAACTCATCATCCTTTATATTCTTGCTTATGAATATAGGACGTGGGTTATCAGGTGTTCCCAAGTTTATCTTTTGAACAGGATCTTCTGTCGGAAGGTTCGAAGGTGGTTCCTCCACAATATTTTCGGAGGCTTCCATCTCAACGAAACCTTCTGGAGTTTCAACTGCATTACCAGACCAAGGCTCTGTTCCTTTCCATGGATTTTCTTGATTGGTGATCTCCTCAAGGCTTGCTATGAGATAGTCCCAATCGCCTGTTGAGTCTGGTATTTCTTTTGGAGACGAGGGTTCTTCTGGGTCAGGATGCCACAAGTCTGTATTATCGGACGATTCCTCTTTATCATCAGAGAAATCATACCAATTGGATGAGCTTCCTGGATCTTTGTCAGGTAACTCTTTAAAGAGATATCCAGGGAGATCGATGTCTTCATGGACTTGAGATGTTGAGGCTTGGTCGGTAAAACGACTTTTAAGCTTTTGTGTCAACTGTCTCAGAGGAGTATCAGGATCATATCCTAACCCATATGAAGACTTTTCTACATGACCGTAGAGTCTCCAATCTTCCAGCTGGCTTTTGGTCAAGGCGGGCTCCAATGGCGTGAGAATACCGCGTCTTTCTCCCAAACCGACTGGGTTTTGAGCGTCATAGCCCATTTTCTTCATAATTGCTTGTGCCACAGGACTATATAGAGATAGCTGAGGCATACCTTCATTTTGGAAAGGTTCCAGCATGGAGTTTGATGAAGAAGCGTCCGATCTATGGAAGAAGATCGGCCTTTGCTTTGGTGATGTTGCCGGAACAACAAAGGTAGCAGACGTAGGATCTTCTATATCAGCAGGTGTCTCCATCGGAGTGAGACCAGGCTGAACTTGCTGAGTGTCAGCTTGGCTTGACGATGCATCGTCTTCTGGCTCTGAGTCCGAGTCTGTGTCTTGCATGATAGACACGAGAGAGACAACAAATTTGCCCCCAGGCTTTTGTTTCGCCTTCTTCACTTTAGTCGTGATGACCAAAGGTTTTGAATTCTTGAGGGAGATAACGAAGGGAGATTGACTACTCTCTTCTAATTTGCCGGAGGGTTTGTTTTCTTCCGGTGATTTTTGAGGAGCCTTGCCTTTATCTTTCTGGAGATTTTCAGCAGGGGGTGCTATTTCCTCTTCTTCTTTTTCGCCTTCATACATTTGGGAGTCTGCGAAGTGGACTTCTTTACCTTTGAAGGGTTTCCTGTCCGCAAAGACTCGATGTACCATGCCGTCGTCGCCGACGAACTTGATGCATTGATGTAGAGTTGAAGGAACAACACCATTCTCGTGTATCCAAGGACGTTCGAGAAGGATGTTGTAGCATGAGGGGGTTTTTATTGCATACACAGTGACCTCAGAGATAAGATAACCGATTTGCAATTTGAACCTGATTTTGCCGATAGGCCTTTGAGTGCTCCCATCGTATCCAAAGATAGATACAGATGTGTGGCTTAGCTTGCTGGGTGGTATGCCCAACTCTTCAAGAGCCGAAGTGGAGATAAGGTTGAGTGCAGAACCTGGGTCGATCTGAACTCTATGTATCGGCATTTCTTTGATGTACCCTGTGAAGTACAGGGGTCGGTTGTGCCTTGCTTCACCAAGTAGGAGGTCTTCCTTAGTGAAGGCGATGGTTGCACTGGCTGCCTTTTGAACCGAGAGGCATTGGATGCATGATCCCTCAGTTTTCTTTTCTCCCTTTGAGGAAGTTTCAGAGTTTTTGACCCGGTAGTCCATTTCAATTTGGAGGACTTGCGGGGCATGTTTGTCGACATCCTCATTCAGTTTTTGTAATTCTGAGATGAGATTATCACGAGTGCGTGGAGACATTCGTAATAAATCCAGGATGTGAAGACGTGCAGGTATGTGTTTGAAGTGCTTAACCAAGTCATACTTGAAAGCCTCCTTAGGGCCTGCGTGTTCATCCTTGTTGCCACTGGGGGCGCTTACAACATCTTTTCCCGAAGGATTTACATAAGTAAAGGAAGATTGGTTGTAATTTTTGTGGTAGTCCCGGCCCGAACGGGTGCCTCTACCAACTTCGAGAGCTTCTTGAGAAGGATCTTCGTTTGGAAGATTGTCTTCAGGATCAAGAGGCTGTCGTTTTTCATCTACTGGGGATGTATCTGCAGCAGAGTTGCCATCCTCAGTGATTGTGTTGCACGGAGCATTTTCCGGGAGCAAGTCCTGAACAGCATCCAGCAGCTTTTCTTCTTCGTTGACCCATCCATCACCCCAAGTTGGGTTTTCTTCATGATGATGAGTCGGGAAGAATGTGTATCCTGAAGTCACAGTCTCAGGAGAAGAAACCTGAGAGGGTGTCATCTCTGTGAAAGTCACGTGAGACGAGGTAGCTCCAGAGGATACATTGCTAGGCGTCGTCGGAGTGTAAGTGATCTCATCAGACGACGCTTCAGAAGAGCTATAGTCCTGATATATTACATTACAGGAAGCTCTGATATGAGATGTTGCCTACTCGGAGTCAGACTCATCCTCGGATGTAAGAGGATCATCTATCCAGTAATGTTCTCCATTTTCAGGAGTTAAGGGTGGAGGTACCTGGTGAGCTTCAGGGACTTCCGGCTCTGGATTGCGAGGAGGCTCGTTAACACGATCTTGCTCTTGTTCTAGAGTGAGATGCTGCAAGATCCTTGCATATTCTTCAAGATCAGGCATGGGAGCCAGATCCTCTTCTTCGTCTTCTCCGTGTGGCTCAACATAGTTGATTTCCACTGGAGCAACGACGGGTGTTTGCTCAACAGCATTTTCTTGTACAGCCTCTTGGTCTTCTTCATCATCAGACCAGGATCCTTGTGGTTGCAAGGGGTTATACCAGATTACTGGCATAAGGTGAGTTTCAGGAACCCATTCTTCATCGGAGAGATATTCTCCTGTTTCAAGAGATTCCTCCCACTCATCGGTGTAGTTGGGCTCGAATCTATCGTCGGTGTCGCTGGACTCGTATCCATCAATGGAGAATCCAACTACCGAGTTGCAAGAGTATGATACCCCCTGCATGGCTTCTTTTTTGAATTGAGGTGGCATGAAATCACTGAGAGTGAAGTTTCTTACCGCCTTTGAAGTCTCTGGAAGGGACGTTTCTGTTGCCTTGAGTGAAGTGGTAGAGGAGGCCTCTGCCTTTTCATGGACTTCTTGTTTTGGCTGGGTCTTCTCTTGCCGTTTGAGCTTGAGGAGATGTTTCTTGGCTTGCCTTCGCTGCTGAGGGTCGGCTTTGTTTTGACGATCTCCCAATTTTCATCTTCCAGGAGATCGGGATGTACCCATATGGGTTGTCCGTCTGGTGTCGGGCAAGGAACCAACACTTCGGACGTTTGAATTCTTTTTATCACCTTGAAGGAAGTAGTGATCTTCTTCTTCGGTGATTTTGGTGTTTGTCCACGTGACACCATGTTGACAGAGGCGGGGCCATAATTTTTGTCAAAGGTGATGACTCCGTTTTTCCACATCTCGTTTATCTTCTCTCTCACAACAAAGCATTGATTGAGAGGATGCGAGACCATCCGGTGGTATGAACAGTACCGAGGATCATTGGTTTTGCCAACGTCTCCAAGTCTTTTGGGCTCTGGCAAAATGAGTTTGCCATTTGCTAGGAGAGCCTCAAATATTTCTTCGACGTCTTCATCGAACGGATATTTCTTTTCTACTCGCTCTTTGAAGGCATCAGAGAGTTCAGGTCTCTTACCTGCAGCTCTATTTTCAGCTTTCTTTGGTTGCTGAGGAGCTGACTTGGTTTGCACATTAAGGACCTCTTTCTTCTTTGGTTTAGAGGTTGCAATGGCAGTTGGCTCTTTTCTTGATGACTTCTGACTGTTGAGGTCTTTGATCACCATTTCAGCTTCCATGGAAGCTTCGAGGAGTTCCCCCAGGTTCTTTGATTTATTGCCGATGATCATGGAGCGGATTTTAGCTCTCATGTTGTTTCGGCAGATGTCGACTGGCGACGCTTGTGGCAATACATCTGAACATTTGTATGCCATTGCTTTCCACTTGTGAATGAAGTCATAAGTTGACTCATTCTCTCCCTGTTTTAGGCTGCAGAGCTGAGCCATAGTAACAGGATGATCCTCACCTTGGAAGTGGGTCAGGAAGCGTGTCTCCAGCATAGCCCAGTTCTGAATGGAGTTCTCCGGCAGAGTGGAGTACCAATCGAAGGCCGTACCTTTTAGGGTACTTGCAAAGAGGCGAATCTTGAGTGCATCTTGATCCGCGATAGCTCCCGTCAAGATCTTGAAGTGGATGACGTGCTGTCTGGCCGATCCTTTCCCCGTATATGTTTGGAGAGTAGGATGCTTGAATTTTGTGGGGAACGGGACCGAGTCCATCCATAAAGGATATGGTGGCTTGATCCCATGCTCTTTGAGTATATCCTCTTCTTTAGCTTTGGCGAGGATACTATCTACGTCCTTTTTGGTGAGGGCGCGTGACTCATTTTCTTCTCCATTTCCCTCGTTATTGCTATGATTCGGAGGAGGCTCATTGTTCACCTGATTTTGGACGACAAGGAGAAGGTTTTCCATCAGAGTTTCAATCCTCTGCTGGCCTTGTTCCAACTGCTGGATGCGTGTGAGCGCATCATCTCGAGGTGGATTCTGAGGTGGCGGCTCAGAACTTGTAGCCAAGACGTTCATCCCTCGGGATTCGAACGAAGAAATCGTCTTGGTGACCGAGCTGGGGCTCATTCTTTTTTATGAAGAGCTTGATGAAGGATTACTCTCCCGTCCTTGGCTTGAAGGGGCAGGAGAATCTTCGGGATGTCTTTGTGTCCTGGTGACGCTACGGGTCACCGGACGTCGGACATGGATTTTTGATGCTGACCTTTGGCGTCTTCTGGTTTTTCCAACCATATGGACGGCAGCAACTTGGTCGGGTCTTTCTTTTTCGACCCATTTGTGGGAGACTTGAAGTGTAGGAGGCTGGGTCCGTTTCTTCTATAGTCTCTTTTGTCGATATGAAGCACGGCGGCGTGCTCGACGAGCGATTTGAGCTTCAGTCAGCTCTGGCTGGGCTCTGACGATGAAGGATGTGCTCCCTCGGGCGCAGCAGCCGAGCCTGTCTTCTTTGTAGCTAGGCAAGGACAGGATCCGGACCCGGTCCTTTGCCTGTTGCAGCGAAGCTTTAAACCTTTCGAGTTCGGCCCCTGTAGAGATGAAGGGTCGAACTGAAGGAGTGTAGGCCTTGGCAGGTGCTTGTAGAGGCCTGGTGATGCATGATCTGATTTTGGGCCTGTAGGAACAAGCCGGCTCATGCTGGGTTGACTTGGGAGTCAGGTTGGAGATGGATCTCTCCTCTTTCATGTAGGCAAGAGGGTAGAACTGGTTCTCTTTGAGTGGGGCCAGGTATGCTGGCTTGGTGGAAGTTTGAGACCTTCTTTGTTTTGGGGAAGGTCTTGGAGACCAAGTTTTGGGATAGACCTGGTTGTTTGTGGGTCGAGGCTTCGCGGGGGTGCCGCGGGCTTCGGGCTTTTGGGCGCTCGCCTTTGGTGTCATGGGAGTGACACGTTGAGAGGCGATCTTCTGCCTTTTGGCAGGCGCAGTTTGTTCTTCGGGAAGTGGGAATGGTCCCAGTGTCCCAAAGAAGATAGTCCGGGGAGTCGAGGTCGACCCGGAGTTCAGAGAGTTGCCGAGGGAGTTAACGCTTCGGCAGCTGACAGGGCGCTTATGAGTGCGCGCGCTTTGCTTCTGTTGAAGCATGAGTTGGTGCTTGTTCTCATCGAAGATAATGGTTAAGGCTGCCATTGTTAGTTTCGAAAAAAGTTCTGAAACAAGACCACATCCATTAGTAATCACAAGAATATAATGATCATAAATGGGAATTTCTATGGTTGTCTTTTCAAATCGCTCAAGGGATATGACCCAAGCGACATGAAGAAGGCAAAAAGCCATAGATGGTACAATTGTTCTGACAGCGAGCATGGTAGGCTCGAAATGAGCGTTCCAATGACTGCTAGAAGCAATTGTATACCTAAATTCGACTTATCGAGAAGCGGAGCTTGCTCGAGATAAGAAGAATATAAGGTAGGAGTTACAAATGTGCCGGTCACAGATACAGTAGACCCTGAAAGGGCGTACCAGTACTGCTATGCACAAATGTTGGAGATCGCATCCATGAGATGGGATTCTTTGTTTTGAAAGGTCAGAAATGGATTCGTCAAAGAGAGCAGGTGGCATTCCGATTCAAATACGGGCTCAACGATTTCCGCGAGCGCTAGTACTCAGAAGGGAAGAGACCACAATTTCTCGAATCTGAATCCAAAAGTGACGAGTTTTTGGAGATTTTTTTTTTGAAATGATTTTTTTTTATTTTATTATTTTTATTTTTTTTTATTTTTTTTTAAATATATTTTTATTTATTTTTTTTATTTTTATTTTTTTTTTGAAAATTTTTGTTTTTTTTTTTTTTTTAAGATTTTTTTTTTGAAAATCTTTTTTTATTTTTTTTATTTTTTTTGATTTTTTTTTAGATTTTTTTTGAAAGTCTTTTATTTATTTATTTTTATTTTGATTTTAATTTTTTAAGATTTAAAGACGAGAGAGTACACATAGGCCTCCTAACCCGGTCTTATGAAACCTCAATTGATAGAATTGCCCCCAGGTAAGGGTAGGATTACTTAATGAACCCGTTTGGAGGACCCTTGCCTAGAACAGTCAAGCTGTCTCCACACTCTGGACAAGGCTTTTCTTGAATCAATCGTGATCAAAGAACGCAATTGGTTTAACCTTAGTGGTCTATGTCCTTCTTTATAAAAAAAATCCCAAATAGACTCATCGAAGAGAAACGATGGCCCAAAACCTTAGTCGAACGGGCTCAACATTTCTGCAAGCACCAAAGAACGATAGGATAGGATCAAAGTTTCTCAATTTTGAATCCAAACTAAGAAAACTGATTTTTTTTTTTTAATAATTTTTTTTTGAAATCTCTAATGAACTCATCGAAGAGAAACGATGGTCCAAAACCTTAGTCGAACGGGCTCAACATTTCTGCAAGCACCAAAGAACGATAGGATAGGATCAAAGTTTCTCAATTTTGAATCCAAACTAAGAAAACTGATTTTTTTTTTTTGAAAAGAGAAAGAATGGAAACAAACTCAAAGAAATAGAAATTTCCAAAAAATCCCATCTCATGTTTTTTAGGATGCAAAATCCAACATAGGCTACCAGCTAGAAAGTAGCCAAGGAATCCGGAAAGGAAGTATAAGCATAGAGCAAAAAGTATGATATGCAAATATTTCATTTCCAAGCACCGTGTTCTCAAATGAACGGGTCCCACCGGGTGTGCCAGCTTGATGGAACGCGCTCCGAGGCGTCGTGGGGCGGCTACCGGGGTCGGCGGAACGTGGGAGTCCGTCGGGTCCGGCCCTTTCGCGCCCTGGCGGGCCTGAAGCGTGCATCAACATTTTTTTGTGGGTGGGTGTGCCAGATTTTCTATTTTACTTGGAATTGCAGGTGGTAATCCGGAGATCAACCTTCGCAAGTAAAAAGGAAATCAACTTCTTTCAAGTTTTCCATTGCACAAATATTTAAGAAAAGAGACATTTTCTTGGTTTGCCGTGAAAGGCGATTTTGTTTGGCATTTATAGCCGATTTTGGCGTTTATAGCCGATTTACAATTCTCATCAATAATGAAAGACAAGAGTTGTGATTTTTGTCTCTTTTAGAAAAATACAAACTACAATGAAAAGCAAGAAAAGGAAGATCTAACTTTTCAGGAGATTGTGGGGGACTCGTTCAGATTGACGGTCGCAAGCCATGTATGGGCTTCGCCATCATCCATGCAGATGAGAACAGAAGATGCTCTTGATTCGCTTGGCTTGGCTATAACCTCAGATTTTTAGAGGACAAAGACCAAGAGAAGGTCCTATGTCCAATAAAAAGCTAAGTAGACGGGCTGAAAAGCCACGTCTAAGCCATTGGAGGCAGCAGGAGAAGGCAAGGACCTTGGGGGGGGTGCCCCCCAAGGGACTTTTGTCACCTTGTAGTGGTGGCCGGAGCAGAACTTCAGTAGAGTTTTTTCTCTCTTTTTTCTTTCTCTGGATACGAGCTCTGGATTCTTTCCGATCGATCGATCTCGATTTTCTCATTCCCATTTCAATGGAATGCTCTCCTATTTATAGGCTTTTGGTAGCCATTTAGGAGGGTTTATGAGCCTTAATGGCTTTAATGGGAGGAGTTACAAGGTTTATTTCTTGATTTTGTAACTCCTTTTTCCTTGAATCTGATTGGCCGATGGAGATTAAGGGCTTTTAATCACCTTAATTACCATAATGGGAGGAGTTTCATGGTTTAAATGCCATGAATCAATTGACTTGTAACTCCCAAATGCTTGCTTCTGATTGGGCCGTCCAAAGGAATGAATTAATGACTATAATAAAGCTAGTCAATTAACCACATTAATTGGTCGTCGAGCAGTCGAAGAGTCGCGGGCCGTGCCGTGTCTTCTGGAATTCTTCTGGCGATGATCATCGATGGATCTTCATGCTGATCGACATCGGATGAACATGTAACTTCAGACATTGATAGCTAAGAGCGGGCCGGTGACATCTGTCTTGTCGATTTCTCGATCGATCGGACAGAAAGAGCACTTTTTTTGGTCGACCGGTTGGCGATCTTGGAGCGATCAATGATGATTTTATGCTTTTGGAGGTTGACCCGTGATTTTGACGGATGTCGGAGGATATGAGTCAATTTCAAGCACTAAAAATCACATTTTCAGGAAACCACAGGGGCCAAAGTGCGCGAAACGCGAAAAAAGACGGAAAAACGGGTCACCGGCGGAAAATCCGGTGACCCGGACCTCCATGGTCGCCGGCGACCATGGGCCGGCGACCATGGGCCATGGTCGCAGGGGCCTGCGACCTTGGGGGAATTTTTTCCTTCGGAGCCCGTTTTGCGGTCGTTTTGAGGTCTTTTTCGTCGCCGTTTTCTTCTGTATTTTTCCTGACATTTCTTCTCATTTATTGGCTTGATTTCCCTGTAGAAAACCTGATGAGAATCCTTGCATTTTTAGAGTGCAAAGTTTCTAATTTTCCGGGAAAGCCGAAGACTTTGTCGCGTAGAGCTGCTGATTTTCCGCCAGAAGCTGAAACTTGGTCAAACGATGTCGGAATGACCTGAAATTTGAGGTGGAGCCTCCTGAGCAATAAATAAGACCAACCATAGGCTTTTGTTTGAGTTTTGAAGCCGTTTGGGGTCCCGTCGATGCTTCACTTGATTTTGCTGCGGGGAAAATGCCGAGCTTTGATATGTGGCCAAACGATGTCCGATTGACCTGAAATTTGACGGGGAGCCTATTGGAGTCATTTTGAGACGTTCCATGGGCTCCGTTTTGGATGTCATGGTCCCGGGTTGCTCCGCCGCCGGTAGGCTTGATTTTCTCTCGGAGCATCGAAACCTGGTCAAACGTTGTCAGAATGACCTGAAATTTGACGTGCAGCCTTTTGGAAGCATGTTGAAGCCACTCATGCACTTGGTTTGATGAGCGAAGGCTTCGGTGGTTCCCGCCGCCGGGAGGCTTGATTTTGCTGCTCGAGCATTGATGGAGGGTCAAACGTTGTCGGTTTGACTTGAAATTTGGCATGGAGCCCTTTTGAGACATGCCGGAGTCATCTGTAGGCTCTGATCGAAGTTTTGACGTCTCCGATGATGTCGCCGCCGAGAGCTCCCGTTTAGCTGTCGGAGAAGTGAAGTTAGGCCAAATGTTGTCGAAATGGCCCGAAACTTCATGTGTACTCTTCTCTTGGCTATCTTGAAGGATCTTGCAGTTTTTGTTTGATTCTGACAAGATTTGATTTTTTTGGAGAAATTGCATTGCCTATTTATGGCAGGTTGCGACTTCATGCAGCTTTCTTGATGTTGAAGAGGCAAAGTGACATTTTTGGTGTCAACACATATGTTTCCTTATGGGTTATGTATCTATGTATGTTCATATGATATGTCATGTTACGCACTTTTGATTATCATCATGTACTTGTCCATGTTTACATTTGTATATGTTTATACTCACGTTATGTCACACCGTGATATTTGATGTACACTCTATCCCTTGAGTTGGCACCACTTAGCTTCGACCTTAGCCCGGTTGGATCCGGATGGGTGTGGGTTTAATTAATTTTCATGGACCTTTACAGATGGTATTTTTATGAGGGGTTGATCGGTACCTCAGGTCCACAATGGAGTTTCTGAGCCCTATGCCTCCTAGTGGTACCTCATGTTTATGTTATGTTATGCCATACTCTCACGTGACTATTGTAGACACCTCATTTGGCCCCCTACGATAGCCTGAAACACCTATCATATATAATGGTGCCCCCATTTCACCCATGATTAAATGATAAATGGTATAATTATGATTAATTAATGACGATGAAGATGTTTGTTGATAATTTTAGACTTAGTTCGACGATTTATAGAAATTCATGAGAGAAAAGGCCAAATCGTGTCGAGATCTCGAGTCCAACCCACTATTCACACAAAGAATAGGCTACAACACTATCCAAATCCCTTCCAGACTACATAGAACACACTCAGGTTGATCCCAGAGAGATTACACTTAGTTTGACTAAGTGTGATGTGATTAGCATGATTAAAGGGCTAGAATCTTTGACCCAGATATCCTTACTATTTTCTGACCTCTAATCATTAGGATGTATGGTCCAAAATATTCTACGTTCCGAGAGCTTTCCGACGATATATAGAACGTCCAAATCCGACGAACGAATCAAAAGATATGGCCGTCGAAATGTTACCCCGTCAACCCCCACTAGACACACACCTGGGCGGCCCTGTAGGTGCGCCCATGTCCCAAGAATGCACTTGGGCGCCCACACAGGTGCGCCCAGGTCCTCATTTGCCCTAAAAAGGCACTTAAGTACATTTTTAAGTGCATCCTGCTCTACCTTTCGTAGTTCCAACCCGATCGCAGCCTAAAAACGAACTGGAATCAAACTCCGAACCCATTTGACCCAAAGAATGACATGGGCACACTTGTGTGTGCGCCCAAGTCCTGAAATGCACTTGGGTGCACACACAGGTGTGCCCAGGTCCCCAAACATGTCGAAAATATACTTCGGTGTATGCTTAGGTATGTTTCACTCTACTCTTCGCAGCTCTGACTCGATTTAGACCCAAAAACAATCCAAAACTGGACCCTAGACCCATTGGGCTTCAAAATTGGACATGGGCGCCACCATCTGGGCGACCAATTCATGGGACCCACTTGGGCGCCCCTCCATGTGCGCCCAAGTCCTCGAAAACTCTATCTCACCTTAGTTTGCTTGAAGAATCTAGAAACTCGTGCAAACAGCAGCCCCATCCCCTCTTCCACACCAAAAATCCCTATAAATAGACCTTTTATACTACTTTTGCAAAGGGTGGCTACCAGAAAGAGAGAAAAAGTAGAACAAAAGAGAAAGCAAGAGAGAGAGTTCACAAAGGAGATCTTTAGATCTAGAAGAAAGGAGAAGGAGGAGCACTCTGGTTCTCCAAGATCAGCAATGGAGAAAGCCTCCCAAAGCTATGGACTTATACAAGAGCTTCAATTTAGGACTTGAAGAATGCGATTCGAACCGGTATTTCTAGGTCTTTTTCATTTCATTGCATTTCATCAACATTCTTGTTTAGAAACATGCTTAGGATCATTTAAGCATCATAGATCTATATTAGTTATGATAAATCTGATGTTAACATCCCATCATTTTAACAATATGTTTAGGGTCATTCTCAGTCTGTAGATCTACATCATCTTTGTCATCCTGAACTCGTGATTAGGATAGATTTCACATCCATCTCACTCTCGTTAGAAAAGCGAAAAAAAAGAAAAAAAGAAAAGAGAACTTGGGCGCCACTGTGTGTGCCCAAGTCCCAAGAGTTGGGTTTCAACCCCGGTTTTCATCTCGCATGCATTTTGTCTTTCAAATTAGGATTTATCTTCTTATAGGTTGTTATCAGGACCTTCAAATCTATGACTTTACATTCTAAATCGTACAAAAAGAACTGAAAGAGTATCATAAATATTGCAAAAAGAAAAATAAATAAAAAGAGAGACAGCACTTGGGCACCACTGTGGGTGCGTCCAAGTCTCTACCAAAAGGATCCACCCCTTAAGCTTTGATCCTTGTGTTATTACTTTCAAATCTGAAGGTTTTTATATCAGCAATTTATTTTAGGACCCTGCATTTAGTCACAAAGTGTCTGAATTCGAGTTGGAATATCTTTAAAATTTGCAAATACATCACAACCTGCAGGAGAAACACTTGGGCGCCACTGTGTGTGCGCCCAAGTCCTGCAGGCGCCCAAGTCCCTGGATTGATTTCTGGCCCGCGTTTATTACATTTTGCGTCTCAATTAAATTGTTGTTCCACGTTCGTGATAATTTCAATTGACTGCTGAACTTCTAGGCTTTGAATTTTCAAATTATCAATACTCTAGGTTAGGTTACATTGCATAAAATACCAAAAAAAAAATTATAAAATCATAAAACTCTTCCCTTCTCATCTTCCTCTTTAGTAATTAGATAAGAGAACAAAAAAAAAAATTTAAAAGGAACAAAAAAGTACATAAAAAGAAAAAGAGTAGACATTAAGTAGAGGACCCTAGATTGTTCTTTAGGACAGCTTGCATTGTTTTTGCATAAAAACACCAAAAAAAAAATCACAAAATCATAAAACACTTCTCCTCTCGTCTTGCTCTCTAGTAATTGGAGAAGAGAACACAAAGAGTAATTAAAAGAAGTAGTAGAATTATAGAATTAGACATTAACTCGGTAATCCTAGGTTATTCCATTCGTGCATAAGTAAATTAATAACTTGACCGACCCTAATTAAAAACACTTAATTAATTCAAAACACCTAATTAAAACATTTAATTAAAATCCACAGACTTAATTAATTAATTAAATCCCTAAAACTGATCAACAACTCCTAATAAAGCTCCTAATTAAACAAAACCCTAATTAACAAGTCCCAACTAAAATCATGATTAACAAACCTAATCAATAAGCTTTAATTTATTAAGACCCTAATCAATGAAATCCAATTAACAACTCCAAATTCAAGCCTTAACCAAACTTTAATCAAACATTGATAACCAACTCCTAATTTCAACCCTCATCAACACGATATACCAATCAAATCTCGAAAATAAAAACATCTCCCAACAGAAACCAGAGCCGAATACTTGAAACTAACTTAAAAACACCCTAGAAGATAACAAACCAGTAGACTGACACTTGGGTGCCCCCACAGGTGCGCCCATCTCCCTGGTCCAATCTCGGGACGCATTTCGATCACGGTTTGACTCCCAAGCTCAAAGCCCAGTTGTATTTAAGGTCCAGAGACTCAAAGCCAATTCCATATTCAGAACTTATTAACATAGACCACCTGAAACTCCCAAATTCAAGCGGACAAATCCTAGAAATAGCCAAAACCCGCCAATCAGCCACTTAGGCGCCACCACAGGTGCGCCCAAGTCATCCCAGGCACTCGAGCGCCACCACAAGTGCGCCCAACCCCTTTAATCCAACCTTGGAACACATTTGGGTCACGTTTCGTCTTACGAACTCCAATTACAATTACCTTTAAGGTCTAGAGACTCAAACCAATTCCAAATTCGGAACTTATTAACATAGATCACCTAAAACTCCAAATTCAAGCAAACGAACCCCGAAAATAACCAGAAACTGTGAGCCGAACACTTGGGCGCCACACATGTGTGCCCGAGTCATCTTAGAGTACTTAGGCGCCACTACAGGTGCACCCAAGTCCCATTCCACCCCTAGGATCATCGAATCCCTATTCACTTCCAATCTCGATCCAAATCATTACCCCAGAACTATCACAGAACCAATAACAACCTTGAAATCAAAAATTAATCAGCCTAAATTCATTTGGAACCTCAAATCAAGCCAGAAGACCAAAAGGACATCAAATCACCACTTGGGCGCCACTACTGGTGCGCCCAAGTGCACAGAACAACTTAGGCGCACACACAGGTGTGTCCAAGTCCCCTGTCAGATCCAAATCGAGAACTTCAGTTGTGTTTTGAATTCCAGACTTAAAATTATTAAAATAAAATCAACCCAAAACATAAGACAACATCAAAATAGAAATTTACGCTTAGCAAAACTCCCCGAATTCCGAAATTGACATCAATACCATCGTCATTAGTCAAACCATACGCAACTTGGTACTTGGGCGCCACTGTCTGTAACCTCATCTAGGCGCCACCACAAGTGCGCCCAAGCCCTCCGTACCCTCATTTTTCTGGTTTCGACATCTTTTAATCATTTAAAGTGAAAACCGAAACTCCAGAACCTTTAACACATTAAAACAGAACCTTATGGCACCTCTAATCCACCCCTAAACAACTCTTAACCGAACCACGACTAAAAACGAATCAAAACAAACTGAACCAATTAAGACCTTATTCGCCAAACTGCTTAGGTGTAGGAATTATCGAACTTAGGTTGTCCACACCCTAGGATTAGATTGGATTTCTTCATTAGATAGATTAGAGCATTAGGCTCCGTCCCATCACTTTTCTTGTTCCGTTAAGGGACCGAGAGAGCTGATGTGGGCGGTCTAGGACCTTAGGTTAGGGTTAATCCGATGATTAGTAATAAGGCATTAATCACGTAAATCCAAGTAAAATCCTTAGTTAGGCCCTTCTAGCCTTATATAAAAAATCCATAAAAACTATTAAACCGACAAAATAAACCCAAAGATATTTTCCTTTTATTTCTTCCTCCACCTCAGGTGCCAGATATTTAATTGAACTTAATGACAAAATGGAATGAGAATGACGAGATGAGATGAGTGATTTCGCATACACTTTTAAAACAATCACGGCCCATTGGCCTCCCTAAAACAAACACCGGCTCATTGGACACCTTCAGTCAATTACATCCCTTCGGCCTTTCACTTTTATCACTCGTGTATCGCACATGAAAAACACAGAAATCACAAGTCAAAGTCTCATTTACATCATCGTTTTGGTTTGCAAAGTCAGCCTTTAAACCCTAATTTGCCAAGGGATTTGAAGGGGGTACCCGGGAACGGGGCCGATCCCCTTTTTAAATATTTGGCACCTCCCCCCTTTTATTTTCTTTATTTTAATTATTTTATTTTACTTGGATATACTATGATTTTGCTATGTGAGGATTAACCTTAATTTGGACTTTAACTCGTAACCCTGAATTGACCCTATATTAAAGAGACCCAAAGAAACCCAAATCAATGTGACAAGACAACCGTCGTGTGTTGCCGGCGGCACATTAGACGAGAGGAAGAACCAACCCATTTATTTTCTCCCATTTTTCTTCGGTTTTCATCGAAGAACGGTGTTATGGCCGTTACAGTAGCTGGCGATCGTGATCCATCGACTTTGAGGGTAGTCGGAATCCTCATTTTCGATGTAAAATTTAAATAGCATATATAGATGAATGGAGATTTCCCAAGCCATGGGGCGCGGGGGGTCGAAATTCACGTTTGACAACTATGTTTACATGTTTATGTGGGAGAATATAGCTCATGTGGTTTTGCCATATACATATGATATGTATGTCTATGCACTTGTCATCTTTGATTCCTCACGTATCTGCTTACTCACGCATCATGTATGCCTATATTTTCTTACTTGACCTCATATGATCTATCTTGTCGATATTATCATTTGAAATGCATGTTATATTTTATTCTTGTTTACCTTGCTTACCGTAGTCTACAGGTGCTACACTTGGCGTTACAGGTGAGGACCATGTTGACGCTTTTGCCCAGGAGATCTCAGAGTTTGGGGAGGAGACTCCTCAACCGCTAGCAGAGTGCGCCCCAGAGGATGTCTTTTACACATCTATGCGTTTAGTGTACATGCGTCACCATTTTCCTTGACCATGGCATGGATTGCCATAGACTTAGACTTGATTTAGACTTTTTTTGGGATTGTAAACCTAATTAATACTTTGTTTCTGCTATTTCTTTCATACTTTTTAACTTTGAAACTTACTCTTAACTATACTCGTAGACTAGATTATGCTCTTTTATCATTATTACATATATAATGGATGTTTGTATGTATGGATAGTTACGATTGAACTATACAGGTTAAGGAATTTTTAATCTCACACGTCATACCTTGTGGAAAAATTTGTTCGTGGAATTCATGTTGGTTCGAATTTCCTTGTGGGCGTATGTCATTCTTCAAGATGAGCTTAATCTCGGGCTTGGGGCATGACATAAACGACGACTGGCCCTATGGTTCGGAAATGCTCGTCGGCTTCATTGTCCAACCATGTCTAGTCCTAGGGCCTCCAACGTCTTCAGGCTAAATAACCCATGGTGTTCACTCATTTAAGGACGTCTAATGCCTTACGTCAACACCTCTAGATCGGAGTACACAAATACCAAGATACGAGTTTCCATGTGAGTGTACGATAGCTCAAACAACACTCACATAGGCTTCGAGGTCCATTAGGAATGATTTAGAGTCCAAGGGTTTCATTTTTAGTGTCCAAGACTAGGTCCAAAACCACCTAAAAACTTTGGGTCTTACGATTACCTCACGACTTGCTCACGACTAGCCGTGGGAGGTCTTACGGTTAACCGGGGTTGACCACAATGTAAATCTTAGGAAAAAGGCACATTCCACAATTGGGACTGCCAAAACTCAATTGCAACGCTGCAACTTCACGGTAGCCTTACAGTTGGCTTACAATTAGTCATAAGCTAGCCTAAGTCAAAACTCTGCAACAAGTCAAGTTCTGCCTTTGTGATAGCAGGGCCTTGGCAGTTAACCGCCAACTTTTAGGAATTTGAAGAATTTAGTCTGAAAATAATCTGTTTTAGGTGGGATCGGTCCCCAAACAACCTTTTAAAAGCCTCACAAGGTATTCTCTGCTTCATGTAAGGAGCTTTCGAAGCTCATCAAAACGTACCAATCTTAAGGCATGAGAAATTAAACACATACACATCCCACAACTGAGCTAAGAGCATTCTTTTGAGGTAAAATTGGGAAATCTAAGCATGAATCATGTTTGAATCATGGGGTTCTGTTTAAATGGGACTTTTCCTAGATTTTGCATACAAGTCCAAGATCAAATGGGTAATGTTATAAAAGGGCCTTTTGGGTTGGAATTGGGCCTAAATGGCCTGACCAAAATACAAAAATCGAAACACACAAGATGCTCCATTAAATGCACCCACTTTTTTCTTTTCTTAAGAGATTTTGAGATGGAGAATTATAGAGTGTTAAATTATGCATTTATATAGTTTGTATTTATTTTCTTCCTAATAATGTTTCGGAAAATCAAATCTTTAAGTATTTCTTTTCTTAGAAGGCCCTATTTGGAAATCTTTATATATGTATATATGTGTATAATAAGATGGTTCAACTTTTCAGGTGGGAGTGGCATGTGGCACTTTCTAAGACCCACTCCAATTCGTGTTAGACTCTCCATCTACAAAATCAGAAGCTAAAAATATTTTTCACATCTTAAAATCAGATTACTGAAACTATCCGAACTCGGGGCATAAGTTTGTGAATTAACTAATTATATGTTTGTTTCTTCCTAGGATCTGCGTGCGTGAGGATATTGGATTTCCATCACAACACAAGATATTTTTGCGTAAGCTTATGTGGTATTGTGACTCAGAGTCCATGGCCAACGAATTTCGTGTCGCACTCAACCGCTTAGCACAAATCTGTCATTACATGACCGTTATCATACTAGTACAAAATATAAATAAGGAAGTTCAAAGCTAGATAGTAACCAGTATATTTCATTTCCCCAAATAAGTTCAAGTTACAATTATGAAACTACATTAATTACAACCCAAAAGAAAAGGCTAACAAAAGCCAATACAAACACAATAAACTAAGAATTATTACTACCCCCGAAATGTAATGTAACTCCTGTGCCAAGCTTGACATCTAAATGACATTGTCGTCACTACAGTTATGCAAAAAGATTTTTTTAAAAGCGGCAAGATGTAAAAAGTAAAAGGTCTTTACAAAGATTTAGGTGGCTTAATTCACCTCCCCTATACAGGCATATCGAGAAAGTTATCCTTAGAGGGGCTACTACATAAAAGTATATCTATTTTTTGATTTATAACAAAAATGGTTTAATTAAAAGGAAGAGACAACAAGGAAAAGAAAAAACAAAGGAACAAGAGATACAATTGTACAGGAGAATAATTAAAAACTACATGGAGGTATTTCAAATTACAAGGGGTTTTATGAAATTTATGGGAAATGAATGGGGGTGTGGGGGTGTGAGTTTGAGTCTTACATTTTCTTTTATTTGGTAAATAAGGGGTAAGGTCTTATGAGTGTATTGGCTAACTCATTGGGTTCTGGACAAACTGGGAATCAACTTTAATATGTAATTTTCTAGATGGACTGCTCCTAGAGAGAATGGATGAAGGAGTACAGTGCCTTTGGGCACTCGAGCTAGCCACTACTCGCTCGAGAGGACTCAAGCAACATATCCTCGCAGCAGCTGCCTTTGTTTCAGTCAGTCTTTAAACCCAAGACAGCAACCTCACACGCTCGAGCGCGCATCAATCTGCTCGAGTGCGCCCCAACAGAAGTTGTCCAACTCGAGATAACAGCCTCACATGCTCGAGCGCGCATACCTGCGCTCGAGCGGCTGGGCAGAGAGAATTTCGGATCTTTATGAACTTTCTTCTCTTTGTGCTAATCCGATTATGAGATGACCTAATCATATATAAGAGGCATAGATACTCATTCAGAAGCACTTCTTCTGCACCTCTCTCTTCTTTGAAGCCCTATCATTATTGAGAGAGTGATCTAATTTTCTCCAAAGCTGTTATTCTGCTGATCTGAAGTTCAAAGCATTCAAGGTCTTCTTCTCATCTGAGATAGAATCATCTTGAAAAGGCATTTGAGGTGATCCATTCAAGCACGAGGAAGGTGTATGGCGAGCAGTCTGCAAGTGAGCAAAGTCCTTAGGTTGAGTCACCAATTAGGAAAGGGGTGTGAGTTCTTAATTGTAACTTTCATTTGATTTAGTGCTTGGTTGTCTGTTGGCCTAGATGATAAGGCCCGTGATTTTTTCCCTGATGGACCCTCGGAATCTTCCCGTCCTCTCCTTCCACACCCCGGGGGCTGACCTGGGTCTTGGCGGAGGAGGGAAAACGCGGGTATCAACATTTTTGTACGGGTTTGCCAAATTTACTTTCTACTTGGAATTTGGAGTGGTGATGATCTGGAGATTCACCTTCACAAGTAGAAAGGAAATCAATCCTTTTTTTCTAACTTTTCAAATTGCATGAATACTAAGAAAAGAGACAAGTTTGTTTTTTTTAGAATGCCGTAGGAGGCGTTTTTTATTTGTTTGCCGTAAAATGCGATTTTTGCCATGACAGGCGATTTTACAATACTCATCAAATATGAAAGACAAGAATTGTGACTTCTTTTTGTCTCTTTAAAAAATACAAACTACAATAGAAAAGGAAGAAAAGGGATCTAACTTCTCAAGAGATTGTGGGGACATGTTAAGATCGACGGTCGCAAGTCATGTATGGACTTCGCCATCGTCCTTCAAATGAGAACGGTTGATGCTTTGATTCTTCGGCTTGGCTCCTAACCTCAGTTTTTTAAAGGATAAGGACCAAGAGGAGGTCCTATATCCAATGAAAAACCAAGTAAACGGGCTGAAAAGCGGCGTTTAGGCCACGTTGGAGAAGGAGAGGACCTTGGGGGGTGGGCCCCCAAGGGACTTTGATCACCTTGTGGTGCTTCTGGTGGCAGAGCAGCAGGACTTCGTCAGGATTTCTTCGGAAGAATGCAAGTGTGCAGACCAGTGGAAAGTTGGAAAAAGTTCAAAGGTTAGAAAGTTGTTTTTCTCTTTGGAAGGACGTCCTTTTATAGGCTTTTGATAGCCATGAGGTGATTATGGGCATTGATAGCCATGATGAGAGAATTGATGAGGAGTTACAAGTTGATTTTGTAACTCCATTTTCATGGCTTGTGATTGGCCGATGAAGGTAGTGGGCTTTTAATTCCCTTTAATCTTCATGGTGATGGGAGTTTCATGAGTTTAATGCCATGATTGCTTGGATTTGTAACTCCGAAATGCTTGAATCTGATTGGGCCGTCCAAAATAATGAGTTAATGACTGCATTAAGTTGTCATAAACGGGTCAATTAACGACATTAAGTGGTCGCCAAGGCATGTGAAGAGTCGCGGGCCGCGCTGCGCCTTTTGAGATTCTTCTTGTTATCATCGCAGGTGGATCCACACGTTATTTGATGCCGGATCGCGATGCAATTTCAGACACTGGTTGATGTTGGTGGGCCGGTGACATCTGTCTTGTCGATTTCACGATCGGTCGGACAGAAAGTGTACTTTCTTTGTCAGTCGGTTGGCGATCTTGGGGCGATCGGTGATGATTTCATTCTTTTGATGGCGGATCCAAGATATCGATGAAGATCAGTCGTTTTCAAGAATCAAATTCTGGATTTTCAGAAAATCACAGAGGCCGGAACACTTGAAACGCGAAAAGGATTGAAAAAACGGCGATTTGGTGCAAAATCCGGGGACCCGGATTTGCAGTGTCACCGCGACCATGCACCCAGGGTCGCCGCCGACCTTGGGCCAGGGTCGCTGGCGACCTTAGGGTTTTGCCCTTTTCAGTCGTCGAGCTTCGTTTTCGGTCGTTTTTCCTTCTTTTTTGTTCCTTCTTTATTCTGTATTTTGAAAGTTCAGGATCCGAACCCTAGAGGGGGGGTGAATAGGGTGAGCTACAACTTAATGACCAATTATGCCAATTTTAAACTTCTTTAAAACAATTAGTCACTTGTGATGATTAACAAATAAAATGCGGAAGCTAAACAACAACAATCACCACATAAGCATTCACCATAACACAATCATTTATAGTGGTTCGGCCTCAATGCCTACATCCACTACCGGCTTGTGTTCTCACACCCCACCGGATTTCCACTATTTATGCTTTTTAATAGGCTAAGCAATAACCTTAAACACTATGCTTTTCTAGGCTAAGCAATAACCTTACAATGTGCTTTTATAGGCTAAGCAATAACCTTTACACAATGCTTTTCTTAGGCTAAGCAATAACCTTTACAATAAAAGATTTTCTCTCAAGAAGCTGTCTTCACAAAACACTCTAAAGATACAATTTAAGCTCAATATAATTGCCTCTAAATTAGGCGGATAAGAAAGTGTAAATCAACTCACACAAACACTATGAATGCAAAGATGTATGCTTATGAAGTGAGTGTGTGGAAACTTCAATCAATATTAAAATAAAGCTTAATCAATTTATGCTTGAAGTAATTTAAAGTTTAATACACATAAAAAGATTTGATTGAAGTAATATGCAAATCACATGTACCAAACACGAACTTGTTGAAGATATGAAATCAAAAGCTCACAAGTTGTATGAAATTAATTATGTCTAAACATGTGATGCATATTCAATGTTGTTTTCAAAAACAAACTAATTTAACTAAAGTTCAAATGAATGAAAACAACAAAGATGATTCAAACAAGTTAATGAAACATGTTTATAAAACAAATCAAAGGTTTTGACAAAACATGTTTTATAAAGTATTAAAACAAACTTGTTTATAAATCAAGGTGAAGAATCCAATGACTTAAATCAAAGATTAAAGGAGTAGAGGATTCAACACATCATAGTTTATATGCTAAAATCATTTACCAAAGATTAAACAAAGCATAAAACAATGATTATAAAAAGGCAAAGCTTACTTGGTGGTTTAACTTCATTAATCCAAGCTTTAGCTTTCCTCAATGACCCTTAGCCTTCCTTAGCTTGATCCCCTTTCTTCTCCCTCAAAATACCTCAAGAAGGGCTCCAAAGATCATCACTTGGGGCTAAGGAATGAGCTTCTTTTTATAGAAAAAGTTGCTCAACGGCTACCTGTCGGTCAGCCGACATCCAGGGGTCGGTTAACCGACACCCCAACGGTCACAAGCCAACGGTCATATTTTCAAAAATTTGCTGACCATAAAGCATGTTTCGGTTAGCCGACATGTTCGGTTAACCGAGACTTGACCGACACCCTAACCGACAGTGTAAACTAGGTCAGAAAACACCTCTCTGGTTTTCTAACCGAGAGAGCTTCGGTCAGTTTCAGAAGCAAGGTCGGTTAACCGATCCCTGACCGACAAGCTGACCGACAGAGAAGATTTGAAATTTTAGCTCTCTGGAATTCGGATCGACAGATCCATCGGTTGACCTCGGCTCACCTGTCGGTTAGCCGACACCTAGCTTGTCAGTTGACCGACAGAAAGACAAAAATCCCAATTTTTGCATATTTCAAAGTATTTTCAAGAGGGGATTTTTGGGCCATCAAACCAAGTATGGAAACATGATTTAAACCAATCCAAGTGCTTTAAAATCATGAAACATCAAAAGCCTAAATAGATTTGAAAGTTAAAACAAATGGCTAACTTGATTTATAAAATCCTTTTAAAACTAAAAAATGCATCCAATGTTTAAAACCAAAACATGCATAAATCATAAGGTGTACAAGATTTAAAACAATGCATGTATAAATCAAGATTTCAAGCTTTTCTAAAACAATGCATGTGAGAGAATTCAAATGATGAATAAAATGAATAGTGCATCCATCAAATTGCAAGATACAAAATCCTTAACATATTTTTCTTGACATTTTTCCTCAATTATTGACTTGATTTGCTTGGAGAAATCTTGATGAGAGCCCGCGCAAAACCGGAACACAAAGTTTTCCATTTTTTGGGAAAGCCAAAGACTTTGTAGCTGATTTTCCGTCAAGAGTCGAAACTAGGTCAAACGATGCCGGAATGACCTGAAAATTGAGGTGAAGCTTCTTGAGCAGTGGATAGGTCCAACCATGGGCTTTTATGTAGTTTTTGAAGCCGTTTGGGGTCCCATCGATGCTTGACTTGATTTTGCTACGGGGAAAAATGCCGAGCTTTGATATGTGGTCAAACGATGTCTGATTGACCTGAAATTTGACGGGGAGCCTATTGGAGTCATTTTGAGACGACCCATTAGCTCTATTTTGGATGTCATGGTCCCGGGTTGCTCCGCCATCGGTAGGTTTGATTTTCTTTCGGAGCATCGAAACCTGGTCAAACGTTGTCGGAATGACCTGAAATTCGGCGTGCAACCTTTGGGAAGCATGTTGAAGCCTCTCATGTGTTTTGTTTGATGAGTGATGGCTTCGGTGGTTCTCGCCGCCAGGAGACTTGATTTTGCTGCTCGAGCATTGATGGAGGGTCAAACGTTGTCGGTTTGACTTGAAATTTTGGCATGGAGCCCTTTGGAGACATGTTGGAGTCATCTGTAGGCTCTGATCAAAGTTTTGGTGTCTTTGATGATGTCACCTCCGGAAGCACTTGTTTAGTTGTCGGAGAAGTGAAGTTAGGCCAAACGATGTCGGAATGGCTCGAAACCTCAGGTGTACCCCTCTTTTAGTTGTCTTGAAAGATCTCTCAGTTTCTGTCTGATTCTGACAAAATCTGATGCTTGAAGTAGCCTTACTTGTTTTTTTAGCAGGATTCAGCTTTACGAGGACATAGTGACTTTTTTGGTGTCAACAAATGCCCCCTCGAGGTGCAGCGACGAGTAGCTTTTTTGGGGTCGATGTGCCTCGAAGAGAAACTTGGAGGAGAGATTCCAACTTAACCAAGAGTCTTGAGCATTCTTTTTTAATAGCCTTCTGAGTTTCCCAGGGAATAGTATGGTAGTGAGAGAGATCACATACCATCTCAAGGCAAAGTTTTAAAAATGACATTGGGTATTTGGACTTTGGGTTTTTGGATTTTGGTTTTTGACCTTGTGACCTAACAAGCTGTATGTGGCAGGTTAGGGGGTCGGGGTTTGATTTTGATTTTGACCTTGTGACTTAACAAGCTGTATGTGGCAGGTTGGGGGGTTAGATTTGGTTTTTTGGTTTTGGTTTGATTTGGATTTTGATTTTGGTCTTGTGGCCTAACAAGCTGTATGTGGCGAGCTAGGGGACCGGAATTTGGTTTTGTGAAATGTCAATTTCAAGATCTTGGCTCAATTTGGTTCATGAGTTTGGATGGTTTGGTTTTTGAAAACTCATGAGACTTTTTTTTTCTCTTTTTTTTTTGAATGGTCCCATCAACTCAAAAGAGGCATGGGACTTTTTTGCTCTTTTTCCTTTTTTTTTTTTTTTTTGCTCTTGGTAAGAGGAATATTTTGACAAAAATCCACTTTTAGTGCCTAGGTGGTCAAACCTGGCTCATGTGGGCTAACCCATGGGATCTTAGGCTTTGGAGATGGCCTAGATCTCATATGGTGTCATTTTTGTAGAGAATATCTAAAAATATCTCTTTTGTGTAGAGAATATCTAAAAATATCCTTTCTTGGAGGGAATTTCTCAAGTTTCCTCCTTTTGTGGAGAGATTTTCTCAAAATATCTTTCTTTTTGGGAAAGTAACTATTTTTAGTACTTACCTCCTTTCTTTTCTCCTTGTTTCCTCTTTTGGCTTGCTCTCTTCTATAAAAGCAAGAGGGTTGGTTCTTTTGCTCCATTGCTTTCTTTGTTTGCAATAAATCTTCAAGAGTTCTCTCCAAGATAAAAATTGCTTTTGCTTCTTCAAGGATCTCCAAGCTTTTCCTCTTCTTCTTCATCAATGGCTTCAAGTAAGTTTTCTTCCTCCACAAGAATCTCCATTGTAGAAGTAGCTTCTTCATTTTTTTTTTCTTTTTCTTTTTCTCTTCTTCTTTTTCTTTTCTTTTCTCTTTTTTTTTTCCAAGCATGTTTTTCTCTTTTTTTTTTCTTGCTTCTTATCTTTTTTTTTTTCTCTTTTTTTTTTCTCACGGTTTTCTCCTTTTTTTTTTACCGTGTACTTCTTTTTTTCTTTTTTTTATACGCTGCCTTTTCCTCTTTTTTTTTAAACAATTTTTTTTTGTTTTTTGTTTTTTTTTTTGCACATTGATTTCTGTTTTTGTTTCAGCGTTTTTTTTTTGTTTTCTATTTTTTTTTCACGCTGATTTCCTTTCTTTTTCAGCGTTTTTTCCTCTTTTTTTTTTTTTTTGCTGTTTTTTTTTTCTGTTGTTCTTGGCTGTACGGACGGCCTGCCACGTGGCAGTGGGCCAACAATTTTTTTTTTGCTGAGATTTTTTTTTCTCTCTCTCTCTCTCTTTTTCCTCCTTTGTTTGCTCACTATGATAATGAGGCAATGCAATTTCAATATGAATGCATTTTTTTTAGATGCATTGCGATAGAAGGCTAGGGTCTCTAGGTCAAGTCAACATGATTTTTGACTTGGACAAAGTTTGATTGGTTTTGACCAAATTGGGTTGGAATTGGTCAAACTTTGGTCAAGGTTTTCCTAGCTTCTAATGCATGATGATATTCTTTGATGCATAATTTTTTTTGTGAATGGATTTGGAAGCATGATGATGCATACCTGAAAATCTTTTGCAAGTATTGGGATTTTGAGCTCGCAGCGATGTTGAGCTCTTTCTCGGTCTTGCTGGATTTTGTGGAACTTTGCAATTTTGGATTCTGAAGCTCGCAGAAATGTTGAGCTCTTTTCCAAATTTTGCGAAAATTTGATGAGATTGGCTCGTTCTCGCAGCGATGTTGAGTTCGAACGTTCTTTAAGGATTCTCCATTGGCTATGAGCTCGCAGCGATGTTGAGCTCATCTTCAGGCTTCCTGTCTTTTTCGGAGTATTTTCCTTTTCTTTGGAATTGCCCCGGAACCATGTCAAAATTTCGCTAGAACTTTCGTAGCAAAATTATGTCATTTTGATGATGGTCGATATTTTCTCTTCCATCTTTTGCAGGTAGTTCTTCCAGAACAAACAAGGGTAAGGGTCCTATTACTGACGCGCCTCGTTGGTCTGCCAGATCTTCCAATGCGGCCGTTTAGCAGGCCTGGGAGAAGTTCCAGTTTGTTGAGAAGAACTTGGAAGAGTGCGATTCCCTCAATCGTGATGAGATGAGACAGCAATTGATCGCTCTCAAAGATGAGGAATTCTACAAGATCGTGGTAAGCAACCGTCCTTGGGTTACGGACGATCAGAGCGTTGTGCCCAAGCCTACCTTCTTCTTCGGTGATGCAGTCCCTGACGACTTGACATACCAAAGGAGATGTTTTCAGTTCTCTTATGTTTTCAGTTCTCTTACACAGCAGATGGTGAGGATAAAACTATTTCTACCCGGTCGACTTTCGATCGGACCATCTCGATCCTGAGCCTTTCTCCCACGTGCCCTAAGAGGGAAGATCCTCCAAGCTAGGTGAAGATGACCAGTGCGATCAAGACCGTGATTTTTGTTGGCGGCCCTTCCGGTTTTACAAAGAAGCCATCTGTCCGTATGGACATGTTGATGCCATCCAGTGGCTACCAAGGTTCTGATCATCCATCGATCGATTTGAGACCGGTGGGCCTTGGCGTTTTTCGGAGTGACGACAGCAATTGGGTGAAGCCTTTTCGACTCCGTGGCCGTTTCAGTGCTGACTCGAGCTGGGAATCATGGACTGATCACACCCTGAGGATTGGCGAGGCCATTCTGCGGGAGGCCGAGATTTTTGATGTGGTTCGTACTTTTCAGCAAACCGTCGTTTTCTCCGATGAGGCTTTCATGGCCATGCTGGAGTCATTCCTTCCACAAACCAACACTTTCATTGTGACGAATGGTGAGATTGGTTTTTCTTTGAAGGAGCTGAGCGCCATCACCGGATTGCCTATCCTCGGCAAACTCTATGAGGAGTTTATGCCTATTGACAGCGTCCTTGAGGAGTAGTTGAGGAGTTCAGGCTTGTGTACTTTCAGCTCGTCGCCTTCTATGATTTTTTGAAGGAGAAGGAGGGCTCGAAAGTTAGATGCAGCAGTTGGAGAAGTTGCAGCTCCAACTTTTATGATAGCGGGGATTCTTCTGATGGCATGGACCAGGATGCTAGGGCTAAAGCATCAAGTTTGAAGAAGATCGCTGCTATGCGAAAAGATTTAAAGAAGTTCTTCGCAAGCACAGATGCCATTTGTTTTGACATTGAATTGCGGAGAGATCTCGTGGTTTACCTCACTTACTGGCTGGGTGAGGCTGTTTTTGCGGGAGGAGATGGAACGCACATCAGGCCGCACTGTATTTAGTACCTGCTCTTTAGGATCTGGTCCGTACGGCCACGTGGCCTGATTTTTTTTTTTTTTTTCCTTTTTTTTTTTTGAGAAAGTTTCTTTTTTTTTCTTTTCTTTCTCCCTCTTTTTTTTTTGAGAAAGTTTCTTCTTTTTTTTTTTTCTCTTTTTGCTCATCATGATAATGCGTTTTTATGCAAATCTAGATGTTCATGCATGTACTTTTTGTAGATTGAGCATGATAGCATACCTGAAAATCTTTGCAAATTTGGGAATTTGGAGCTCGCAGCGATGTTGAGCCCTTCTTGATTTTGCGGAGATTTTGAGGTTTCGAAAGTTTGGAGTTTCGGAGCCCGCAGCAATGTTGAGCCCATCTTCAAACTTTCTATTTCCGTCGGGGTATTTCCTTTTTCTTTGGAATTGCCCCGGAGTCATGCCAAAATTTCGCCAGATTTTTGGTGGGACAAAGTGACCCCTTTTTTTTTAGCGAAATCCTGTCATTTTGATGACGATCTTTTTCTTTTCCAACCTTTGCAGGTGGTTCCTCCAGAGCGAACAAGGGTAAAGAGCCTACTACAAGCGTATCTCGTCGATCTGCTAGATCTTCCAATGTGGCCGTTCAGCAAGCCTGGGAGAAGGTCCAGTTTGTTGAGAAGAACTTGGAAGAGTGCGATTCCCTCAATCGCGATGAGATGAGACAGCGATTGATTGCTCTCAAGGATGAGGAGTTCTATAAGATCATGGTAAGCAACCGTCCTTGGGTTATGGACGATCTGAGGGTTTTACCCAAGCCTCCCTTCTTCTTTGGAGATGCAGTCCCTGACGACTTGACATACCAAAGGAGATGTTTTCAGTTCTCTTACACAGCAAATGGTGAGGAGAGAACTATTTCTACCCGGTCGTCTTTTGACCGGACCATCTCGATCCTGAGCCTTTCTCCCACGTGCCCTAAGAGGGAAGATCCTCCGAGCTGGGTGAAGAGGACCAGTGTGATCAAGACCGGGGTTTTTGTTGGTGGACCCTCCGGATATGCAGAGAAGCCACCTGTCCGTATGGACATGTTGATGCCAGCCAGCGGCTACCAGGGCTCTGATTATCCGTCGGTCGATTTGAGACCGGTGGGCCTTGGCGTTTTCAGTGGTGACGGCAGTACTTGGGTGAAGCCTTTTCCACTTCGTGGCCGTTTCAATGTTGACTCCGATTGGAAGTCATGGACTGACCACACCTTGCTGATTGGGGGCGCCGTTTTGAAGGAAGCCGGGATTTTTGACGCGGTCCGCGCTTTTAGGGAGACCGTGACTTTTTCCGATGATGCCTTCATGGCTATGTTGGAGTCTTTCCTCCCTCAGACCAATACCTTCGTTGTCACGAATGGTGAGGTTGGTTTTTCTCTGAAGGAGTTGAGTGCTATTACTGGATTGCCCATCCTTGGCAAACTCTACGAGGAGTTCATGCCGATTGACAGCGTCCTTGAGGAGCAGTCAGAGGAGTTCAGGCTCCTATACTTTCAGCTCGTCGCCTTCTATGATTTTTTGAAGGAGGGCTCAAAAGTGAGATCCAGCAGTTGGAAGAGTTATGGCTCTTCATTCTTCAACTTCTTTGACAGCAAAGAGTCTTCTGATAGCATGACCCGGGAAGACAGGAAGAAGACTTCGGTCATGCAGGAAGAGTTGAAGGGTTTCTTCGCGAGCACAGATGCCATTTGTTCTGACATTGCATTGCGGAGAGATCTTGCTTTTTACCTCACTTTTTGGCTAGGTGACGCTATTTTTGCTGGTGGAGATGGGACGCACATCAGGCCGCATTGTATTTTTCCGGCTTGTCAGATGGCGTTTGGAGAGCGGCTTGCTTTGGTGCCCGCTCTTTACTCCTACCTGTGTACCGAACTGCAGGCTGCTGCTTTCTTGGTTCGGCTTGGGCTCCCTATGAATAGGGTATTTTCAGCCCATATCTTTTATTCGTGGTTTGTATACCACTGTCCTGGCTTCCACCAGCTGGGTGCTGCACAGGATGATGATCCTCTGATGATTCGATTGGCTAAGGGAAAAGCCGTATCTGAATCACTTTTGTTTGCCCGCATGAGGATCCGACGGTTCAGGGACGTCGAGATGGGGCAGTCTTCAGTTAAGCTTTCTCCGGAGTTGCGGAAGAAGGCTTTTGATTTTGGTGCCTCCCGAGACTCTACCAGAGCAGGGTCGGGAAGGCATTACTCTTTGACCAATGCAGAGAAGGAGTGGCTTTTCAGCATACGAGTCGGCATGATGGTGTACCGCAGACATCTTTTCGTCGACATCCAGCAGTATGTACCTTCTCGCTTTGCGCTTCAGTTGGGCTTCTCTCAAGGCGTTGTTGGAGCGCCTTCGAGTATGGTGAAGCGTTTTGGCGGTTTGCAGGATGGCAGAAATGCATGGGCTTTCTATAGTGCTGAAGACACTACTGCCACGATTTCTTATCCTGAGCTGTCGACTTTCCGAACTGCCGGCTTCACGAAGTGGTTCGCGGAGAGCTTTTTGGCATATCGGGGGCTTTCCAAGAAGGAGCTTGATGTAAAGCTGTCTTCTGGAAAAGGCATTGGGAAGTCAGATGGCGTCCGGCGAGAGGAAGTTTGGGCCTTCCTTTCTGGAGAGAAGCACAAGATAGGCTTTCTCGGTGACCAGGGCGTCATTGGTTCTGAAGCTGTTCGGGAAGTACCTGATGAGGCTTTGGAGCAGCTAGAACAGGAGGAAGCTGAGCTCGACGCTTGGATGCAAGCGGCACAGAGGCGAGCTTCTGCGGAGTCTACTGGCAAGAGCAGACCATCCAGTGAGGAGTCAAGTGAGAAACCTGACTCTGATAGTGGGGCGGGTTCTTCTAGGAAGCGAACCCGTAGAGGTAGGAAGAGGAGGAGGAGTCAGCGTCACACGGGGCGGGACGAAGACTCTCCTAATGTGGAAGTCCCTCTCACTGTCAATGAGGAGGTGCCAGGGGAAGCTGACGAACCTCCGGAGAAGAGGATTCGGGAAGAAGAGACCATCGGTGAAGGTATGATTCCTCCTTTTCCTTTTCTACTTCTTTCATGGGGCTTTCCATGTTCTGATTTGTTTTCTCACCCTGCTGCTGCTTTTCTTTTAGCAGAGGATGAAGACTTGCCGATGCCTGAGGTTCCAACCGATGAGGCGGTGATGGAGCCGGTTATGGCATCTGAAGAAGAACCGAGGGACTCTGGAATGACTCCGGAATCTCCAATTGGTATAACTTCTTTCGCTTTCTCTTTTTTTTTTTTTTTTGCCTGCGACTTGATTTGCTAACATTTTTTTCTTGTCAGCTGAGTTGCCACAGGATTCCGATGACTTTGAACCATCAATGGACGCAAATGTCGATGATGCTTCTGATGAGTTCATGGAGGAAGAGAGTGTTCCGCCAGTCGTCGAAGAAGGTACTTTGTAGTGATGACCCTGATGATTTTTTTTTGAACAGGATCATATTCATACCTTTTTGTGTTTCATTTACAGGTTTTGAAGTGACAGAAGAGAGTCCATCGCTTTCTTCAGAACCAGAGCAAGGGATGCCAGAGGTCGATCCGGAGGTAGAGACCAGTTCTGACATGATTGAGGAGATGCCTCGTGTTGAGATTCCCTCTCCAGTGGCTCCAAGTGAAAAGAGTTCTTTTGTTACTCTTCCAATGGGACATGACATGAGCAGCCGATCAGCGGAGAAGGGTGAATCTTCATCCAGTTCGTCTCTTCAATTTGCGAAGAAGGTGCTGGCTCGGGTTTTGAGTTCTTGGGTCAAGACTCTCCTTTCTGGACACTTGGAGGCAGGATTTGGCATGATCCCACATGTACAGGAGATTCTGACCGACACCGAAGAGGTTGGTCTGGATGTCACAAGTGCCAGGGCGATCGTTGATAGGATCATTGCACTGGGTGACAAGTGGTTTGAGACCATGGGTTTCCCTGACGACCAATTCTTCAAGGAGATGTTCTTGGACCCTGCTGATAAGGCTAAGTCTGACCTGAATGAGGCTACACAAAGCAAGAAGCAGCTAGTTCGGGAGAAGAACAAGGAAGAGCTAGCCATCATCGGATTGAGGCATGACCTTAACGTCCTTGATAGGGAAGTTGAGGAGGCCAGGAAACGTCTTGAGCATTTGAAGGCACAAGTCGATGCGAAGTGGGCTGCTATAACAGAGGCTCGTGACAGGGAGAGTACTCTGATCCGCAGGGTTGCAGATGCCGGTCAAGTTCTCGAGAGGAGGACTCTAGAAAACGAACGATGGCAAACTGCTGGGGAAGAGCTTCCCGGTGTAAAAGAAGGGTTACGGCATTCGCCAGCATCTCATGGCAAGTTCCTGAAGAAGCGTGCCTTGGAAACTCTGACGGCTGAGGCCAAAAGTTTGCTTGAGGAGCTGAAGCTTTGGCTGGAGACCATTTTTGGCTGAGCTCCTGATTTTTTATAGCAGAAACCATTCTTCTTTTTTTTGGAACCACATGTATTTTTTGGTACTCTTTTTTTTTTGTAGTGCTTGTGAACACTTTCTTTTTTTTTGGTACCACATGTATTTTTTTTTTTGGTACTTTTCTTCTTTTTTTTTGTAGTGCTTGTGAACACTTTCTAATTTTTTTTTTTTTTTGCTTTGGTACCACATGTATTTTTTGGTAGCTTTTTTTTTTGTTGTTCCCTACGCTCACTCAAATATTTTTGTGATGAAAGCAATTGCTAAATGGGATTTGATCAAAAGCTTTGTCATTTTGTGAAAATCTTTTGTCAAATGGTTGTTTTGGTAGGGGAAACGAATTTGGCATGAAAGCCGGATTTTTGTGGCATTTACAGCCAGTTTGGTGGCATTGATAGCCAATTGGTGGCATTTATAGCCGGTTTGGTGGCATTGATAGCCAATTTGTGGCATTTATAGCCGGTTTGGTGGCATTGATAGCCAATTTGTGGCATTTATAGCCGGTTTTGACATGAGAGTCATGTTTTTTCTTGTGTGGCATTTGTAGCCGAGTTTTTTGAAAACCAAGTTTTGTTTTATTGGCATGAAAGCCGGTTTTAGCGTTTATAGCTGGAAATTTTTGTTTTGGCATTTATAGCCGGATTTTGGCATTTATAGCCGAGTTTTGGTTTTCAAAATGCAGGTATCGACTAAATGTCGCCTCCCCGCTGAATGGTCTTGCAAGTATCGATGGAATGTCGCTTCCTTGCTCATTCGGTTTTGCGAGTATTGATGGAATGTCACTTCCTCGCGGGTTAGGTTTTGCAAGTATCGATGGAATGTCGCTTCCTCGCGAATTGGGGTGCAAATATCGACTAAGCGTCGCTTCCCTGCTTTTCCCAAGACTTTTGGCTTTGCGGGTACTGACTTGATGTCGTTTCTCCGTGATTTTTGAAATTTGAGGTTTTCTCGAACCATTTGTAATTTTGGGTTGTGGATAGCAACTGGTATGTTGCATCTCCACGATTTTTGAAATTGGGTTGTGGATATCAACTGGTTTGTTGCTTCTCCATGATTTTTGAAATTGGGTTGTGGATATCAACTGGTTTGTTGCTTCTCCACGGTTTTTGGATTTTGCAAGTATCGACGAAATGTCGCTTCCCTGCGATTTTGGGTGCAAGTATCGATGGAATGTCGCATCCTTGCTTTTTTTCAAAATTTTTTGTTTTGCGGGTACTGACTTTGATGTCGTTTCCCCACGATTTTTGAAAAACCATTTTTTTTTGTTTAAAGACACGAGGGTCGTAAATTTTGACCTAGAACCATTTGGCGGTAAAAGGTAAGGTGGACTAGGGTGGAAATCCCCGAATCCGGATTTTTGTTTCAAACCATGAATTTTGGTTCAAGGATCGAAAGTTTTGGTCAAGTCAGGGAGAGGCTCCTAAACTTGGATTTTTTTTTGTTTTTGAACAATGAAACAATGAAAGTAAGCATTGTTTTTGAATCTCTAGAAATTTTGACATTTGATATGAAAATTCTAAAGAGAGTGGGTTTGACGAGCGAGTACCTGAGAACAGGTTTTGGCCATACAGGCATTGCTCTTACCCAGTTGGGTAAGTCTTCAAGGGTAGTACCGCTTCAAGAACTTGCCGTTGATAGGCAGCATACATCTGTCGCCTTCCATGTTTAGGAGGGCATATGCGCCGTTGGAGAAGACTTTGTCGATGACGTAGGGTCCCTCCCATTTTGGTTCAAATTTGCCTTTGGATTTGTGTGCGAAGACCATTGGTCTTTTTACCGCAAGAACCAAGTCACCCTTTTTGTAGGCGCGTTGCCGGACCCTTTTGTCAAAAGATCCTGCCATGCGTGCTTGGTAAAGTTCAATGCTTTGTCGAGCTTCGAGCCGTCTTTCGTCGAGATTGTCCAGGTCATGGAGTCGCAATTTGACATTGCTTTCTTGAGTCATGTCATTTTGTAGAGATACCCTCAGAGAAGGAATTTGTACCTCTAGGGGCACGACAGCTTCGCATCCATAGACCAAGGAGAATGGTGTGCTATGGGTTGGTCCTCGAACGGTGGTTCGATAGGCCCACAAAGCTTCAGACAGTTTGTCGCTCCAGTCTCTTTTGTGACTAGAGACCATTTTCTTGAGGATTTTGCAGAGTGTCTTGTTGAAGGCTTCTGCTAATCCGTTTGCTGCCGGATTATATGGAGTCGAAGGACAGCTTTGAATTTTGTATTTGTCGCAAAACCTGTAGAATCGATGATCCCGGAATTGTGGTCCGTTATCATGGACGAATCTCTTGGGTATGCCGAAACGACAAATGATGTTGGTGCGCAGGAACTGAAGAACTGATGAGGTCTTCATTTCGTTGAACGCAAATGCTTCTGACCACTTGGAGAAATAATCCGTTGCGGCGAAGATGAAGCGATGACCTTTGCTTGAAGGGGGAGAGATAGGACCTATGATGTCCATGCCCCATGCTTCGAAAGGCCATGAGATTGCTGTAGGATGTAGCCATTCCGGAGGCATGTGAATGTAGTCTCCATGAACTTGGCATAGCTGGCAGCGTTTGGCAAATTGCATTGCATCAGCAACCATGGTAGGCCAATAGTAACCTAACCTTTTTATCTGATCATAGAGCTTAGGACCTGCCTGATGGGCTCCACAAAGACTAGCATGAACTTCTTTGAGTGTTTCTTCAGCTTCTTGTTGTGACAAGCAGCGTAGGAGTACTCCATTGAAGGATTTCCTGTAAAGGATCTTTGAAGGGATATCCAAATGAAAGTTTGGGGCTCGCCTTTGAATGCTTACCCGTTCTTTTGGATCTTCAGGTAGGATTCCGAACATAGTGTAATCAATGAACGGATCCCTCCAGTCGCCGATTGAAGGTTGAAGGATAGAGATCCGACTTCCAACCACTCGGTGGCATTCAGCAACTGCTTGGTGTGTGTTAAGAGGAGGGAGGATCCTTCTCTCGCACACTGTAATTTGCATGTTTTCCCCTTCCTGGATCGCCATTGATGCGGCAAGTCCGGCCAGGGCATCTGCACGGATATTTTCACCTCTACGAATGTGGGTGATGTTGCAGATGTCAAACTTTTGCAGAAGCGATTGTGCCTTGTTGTAATAAGGCAGCAGATCGGGCTTCCTGACTTCATATTTCTGATTCATCTGGTTGACGATCAGTTGAGAGTCTCCAAAGACTTCCAGCATAGTGATACCGGATTCGATGGCGAGTTCCAATCCTAGGATCAAAGCTTGGTATTCAGCTGCATTGTTTGTGCATGGTTCCAGTAGCGAGAAAGCGTGTGGAATCATGCATTTGTCGGGGCTAACAAAGAGGATGCCAACTCCCGAGATCAGCTTTCTGTTTTCATTTGTCCTGGTTGCACCGTCAAAGTACATGTCCCAGGAGGCATTTGGTGAGGAAGTCTCCACGTTGTAGACAGGTTCGTCTGGGAGATCATCTCTGAGTGGTGAATCTTTAGGCAATGGATGCTCTGCAAGGAAATCTACTAGAGCTTGGCCTTTGATTGCTTTTTGTGGAACATACCTAATATCAAATTGTGACAAGAGGATGGACCATTTTGCCAGTCGGGCATTGAGAGAACCGGCCTTCGTGACAAGGACCTTCAAGAGGTTGATCCTCGAGACCAGGTAGACTGTGTTGGAAAGCAAGTAGTGACGTAGCTTTTGTACGGTGAACATCACTGCAAGGCATATTTTTTCGACTGGAGAGTAGCGATGCTCTGCACCTACTAGCATGCGGCTGAGGTAGTATAGAGCAGCTTCTTTTCCCTCACCATTTTCTTGTGCAAGCAGAGCGCCTACAGAATGATCAAGAGCTCTTGTGTACAAGATGAATGGTTTTCCAGTGGCAGGAGCAGCTAACACTGGAGGTTTGGTCAGGTATGACTTGATATCTTGAAATGCGGCTTCACAGTCGGCATCCCAGACAAAGTCTACACCCTTTTTCATCAATCGAGAGAATGGACGGCATTTCCCCGAAAGATTGGAGATGAACCGTCTGATGTAGGCCAATCTCCCTTGGAGCCCTTTTAGTTCTCTCAAGGTTCTTGGAGAGGGCATTTCTAGAATAGCCTTGACTTTTATGGGGTCAAGTTCTATTCCAGCTTTCCGAACAAGGAATCCGAGAAACTTACCCGACGAGACACCGAAGAAGCATTTTAGAGGATTCATTCGAAGTTTGTGTTTGCGGAGTCGGAGGAAGACTTCCCGAAGATCTTTGAGATGATCTTCTTTTCTTCTGCTTTTGACGGCGAGGTCATCAACGTAACATTCGACCGTCTTATGCTGCATATCTTGGAATATTTTCATGATAGCCCTCTGATATGTGGCACCAGCATTTTTCAGACCAAATGGCATGACAGTGTAGCAATACACGCCAAATGGAGTCCGAAATGAAGTGTGTTTTTCATCCTCGGGATGCATCTTTATCTGATTGTAACCAGAGAAGCCATCCATGAATGTCATTCGCTCGAATCCGCAGGTATTGTCAATCATCACCTCCGGTATGGGGAGCGGGAATTCATCTTTAGGGCAAGCGCCATTCAAGTCTCTATAGTTAATACAGACTCTGATCTGCCCAGTTTTCTTTGTCACGGGGACAATATTGGCCAACCACTCTGGATGTTGTTCCTCACGGATGAAGCCGACGCTTTTGAGCTTTTGAACTTCTTGTTCAATTTTATCCATCACATCTGGACGGAATCTTCTTTGGCCTTGTTTGACAGGCTTGACGTCTTCTTGAAGATTGAGTTTGTGGACTGCTACTTTGGGGTCTAAACCAGGCATTTCAGCATAGGACCATGCAAAGCAATCAACGAACTCACGAAGAAAAGCGATATACTCGGGTAACTCATCATCCTTGATATTCTTGCTTATGAATACAGGACGTGGGTTATCAGGTGTTCCCAAGTTTATCTTTTGAACAGGATCTTCTGTCGGAAGGTTCGAAGGTGGTTCCTCCACAATATTTTCGGAGGCTTCCAACTCAACGAAACCTTCTGGAGTTTCAACTGCATTACCAGACCAAGGCTCTGTTCCTTTCCATGGATTTTCTTAATTGGTGATCTCCTCAAGGCTTGCTATGAGATAGTCCCAATCGCTTGTTGAGTCTGGTATTTCTTTTGGAGACGAGGGTTCTTCTGGGTCAGAATAGCACAAGTCTGTATTATCGGACGATTCCTCTTTATCATCAGAGAAATCGTACAAATTGGAGGAGCTTCCTGGATCTTTGTCAGGTAACTCTTTAAAGAGATATCCAGGGAGATCGATGTCTTCGTGGACTTGAGATGTTGAGGCTTGGTCGGTAAAACGACTTTTAAGCTTTTGTGTCAACTGTCTCAAAGGAGTATCAGGATCATATCCTAACCCATATGAAGACTTTTCTACATTACCGTAGAGTCTCCAATCTTCCAGCTGGCTTTTGGTCAAGGCGGGCTCCAATGGCGTGAGAATACCATGTCTTTCACCCAAACCGACTGGGTTTTGAGCGTCATAGCCCATTTTCTTCATAATTGCTTGTGCCACAGGACTATATAGAGATAGCTGAGGCATACCTTCATTTTGGAAAGGTTCCAGAATGGAGTTTGATGAAGAAGCGTCCGATCTATGGAAGAAGATCGGCCTTTGCTTTGGTGATGTTGCCGGAACAACAAAGGTAGCAGACGTAGGCTTTTCTACATCAGCAGGTGTCTCCATCGGAGTGAGAGCAGGCTGAACTTGCTGAGTGTCAGCTTGGCTTGACGATGCATCGTCTTCTGGCTCTGAGTCCGAGTCTGTGTCTTGCATGATAGACACGAGAGAAACAACAAATTTGCCCCCAGACTTTTGTTTCGTCTTCTTCACTTTAGTCGTGATGACCAAAGGTCTTGAATTCTTGAGGGAGATAACGAAGGGAGATTGACTACTCTCTTCTAATTTGCCGGAGGGTTTGTTTTCTTCCGGTGATTTTTGAGGAGCCTTGCCTTTATCTTTCTGGAGATTTTCAGCAGGGGGTGCTATTTCCTCTTCTTCTTTTTCTCCTTCATACATCTGGGAGTCTGCGAAGTGGACTTCTTTACCTTTGAAGGGTTTTCTGTCCGCAAAGACACGATGTACCATGCCGTTGTCGCCGACGAACTTGATGCATTGATGTAGAGTTGAAGGGACAACACCGTTCTCGTGTATCCAAGGACGTCCGAGAAGGATGTTGTAGCATGAGGGGGTTTTTATTGCATACACAGTGACCTCAGAGATAAGATCACCGATTTGCAATTTGAACCTGATTTTGCCGATAGGCCTTTGAGTGCTCCCATCGTATCCAAAGATAGATACAGATGTGTGGCTTAGCTTGCTGGGTGGGATGCCCAACTCTTCAAGAGCCGAAGTGGAGATAAGGTTGAGTGCAGAACCTGGGTCGATCTGAACTCTATGTATCGGCATTTCTTTGATGTACCCTGTGAAGTACAGGGGTCGGTTGTGCCTTGCTTCGCCAAGTAGGAGGTCTTCCTTAGTGAAGGCGATGGTTGCACTGGCTGCCTTTTGAACCGAGAGGCATTGGATGCATGATCCCTCAGTTTTCTTTTCTCCCTTTGAGGAAGTTTCAGAGTTTTTGACCCGGTAGTCCATTTCAATTTGGAGGACTTGCGGGGCATGTTTGTCGACATCCTCATTCAGTTTTTGTAATTCTGAGATGAGATTATCACGAGTGCGTGGAGACATTCGTAATAAATCCAGGATGTGAAGACGTGCAGGTATGTGTTTGAAGTGCTCAACCAAGTCATACTTGAAAGCCTCCTTAGGGCCTGCATGTTCATCATTGTTGCCACTGGGGGCGCTTACAACATCTTTTCCCGAAGGATTTACATAAGTAAAGGAAGATTGGTTGTAATTTTTGTGGTAGTCCCGGCCCGAACGGGTGCCTCTACCAACTTCGAGAGCTTCTTGAGAAGGATCTTCGTTTGGAAGATTGTCTTTAGGATCAAGAGGCTGTCGTTTTTCATCTACTGGGGATGTATCTGCAGTAGAGTTACCATCCTCAGTGATTGTGTTGCACGGAGCATTTTCCGGGAGCAAGTCCTGAACAGCATCCAGCAGCTTTTCTTCTTCGTTGACCCATCCATCACCCCAAGTTGGGTTTTCTTCATGATGATGAGTCGGGAAGAATGTGTATCCTGAAGTCACAGTCTCAGGAGAAGAAACCTGAGAGGGTGTCATCTCTGTGAAAGTCACGTGAGACGAGGTAGCTCCAGAGGATACATTGCTAGGCGTCGTCGGAGTATAGGTAATCTCATCAGACGACGATTCAGAAGAGCTATAGTCCTGATATATTACATTACAGGAAGCTCTGATAGGAGATGTTGCCTGCTCGGAGTCAGACTCATCCTCGGATGTAAGAGGATCGTCAATCCAGCAATGTTCTCCATTTTCAGGAGTTAAGGGTGGATGTACCTGATTATCTTCAGGGACTTCAGGCTCTGGGTTGCGAGGAGGCTCGTTAACACGATCTTGCTCTTGTTCTAGAGCGAGACGCTGCAAGATCCTTGCATATTCTTCAAGATCAGGCATGGGAGCCAGATCCTCTTCTTCGTCTTCTCCGTGTGGCTCAACATAGTTGATTTCCACTGGAGCAATGACAGGTGCTGGGTTAACAGCATCTTCTTGTGCAGCCTCTTGGTCTTCTTCATCATCAGACCAGGATCCTTGTGGTTGCAAGGGGTTATACCAGATTACTGGCATAAGGTGAGTTTCAGGAACCCATTCTTCATCGGAGAGATATTCTCCTGTTTCAAGAGATTCCTCCCACTCATCGGTGTAGTTGGGCTCGAATCCATCGTCGGTGTCGCTGGACTCGTATCCATCAATGGAGAATCCAACTACCGAGTTGCAAGAGTATGATACCCCCTGCATGGCTTCTTTTTTGAATTGAGGTGGCATGAAATCACTGAGAGTGAAGTTTCTTACCGCCTTTGAAGTCTCTGGAAGGGACGTTTCTGTTGCCCCGAGTGAAGTGGTAGAGGAGGCCTCTGCCTTTTCATGGACTTCTTGTTTTGGCTGGGTCTTCTCTTGCCGTTTGAGCTTGAGGAGATGTTTCTTGGCTTGCCTTCGCTGCTGAGCGGTCGGCTTTGTTTTGACGATCTCCCAATTTTCATCTTCCAGGAGATCGGGATGTACCCATATGGGTTGTCCGTCTGGTGTCGGGCAAGGAACCAACACTTCGGACGTTTGAATTCTTTTTATCACCTTGAAGGAAGTAGTGATCTTCTTCTTCGGTGATTTTGGTGTTTGTCCACATGACACCATGTTGATGGAGGCAGGGCCATAATTTTTGTCAAAGGTGATGACTCCGTTTTTCCACATCTCGTTTATCTTCTCTCTCACAACAAAGCATTGATTGAGAGGATGCGAGACCATCTGGTGGTATGGACAGTACCGAGGATCGTTGGTTTTGCCAACATCGCCCGGTCTTTTGGGTTCAGGCAAGGTGAGCTTGCCGTTTGCCACGAGAGCCTCGAAGATTTCGTCAACATCTTCATCGAACGGATATTTCTTTTCTACTCGCTCTTTGAAGGCATCAGAGAGTTCAGGCCTTTTACCTGCAGCTCTATTTTCAGCTTTCTTTGGTTGCTGAGGAGCTGACTTGGTTTGCACATTAAGGACCTCTTTCTTCTTTGGTTTAGAGGTTGCAATGGCGGTTGGCTCTTTTCTTGATGACTTCTGACTGTTGAGGTCTTTGATCACCATTTCAGCTTCCATGGAAGCTTCGAGGAGTTCCCCCAGGTTCTTTGATTTATTGCCGATGATCATGGAGCGGATTTTAGCTCTCATGTTGTTTCGGCAGATGTCGACTAGCGACGCTTGTGGCAGTACATCTGAGCATTTGTACGCCATTGCTTTCCACTTGTGAATGAAGTCATAAGTTGACTCATTCTCTCCCTGTTTTAGGCTGCAGAGCTGAGCCATAGTAACAGGATGATCCTCACCTTGGAAGTGGGTCAGGAAGCGTGTCTCCAGCATAGCCCAGTTCTGAATGGAGTTCTCCGGAAGAGTGGAGTACCAATCGAAGGCCGTACCTTTTAGGGTACTTGCAAAGAGGCGAATCTTGAGTGCATCTTGATCCGCGATAGCTCCCGTCAAGATCTTGAAGTGGATGACGTGCTGTCTGGCTGATCCTTTCCCCGTATATGTTTGGAGAGTAGGATGCTTGATCCCATGCTCTTTGAGTATATCCTCTTCTTTAGCTTTGGCGAGGATACTGTCTACGTCCTTTTTGGTGAGGGCGCGTGACTCATTTTCTTCTCCATTTCCCTCGTTATTGCTATGATTTGGAGGAGGCTCATTGTTCACCTGATTTTGGACGACAAGGAGAAGGTTTTCCATCAGAGTTTCAATCCTCTGCTGGCCTTGTTCCAACTGCTGGATGCGTGTGAGCGCATCATCTCGAGGTGGATTCTGAGGTGGCGGCTCAGAACTTGTAGCCAAGACGTTCATCCCTCGGGATTCGAACGAAGAAATCGTCCTAGTGACCGAGCTGGGGCTCATTCTTTTTGATGAAGAGCTTGATGAAGGATTACTCTCCCGTCCTTGGCTTGAAGGGGCAGGAGATTCTTCGGGATGTCTTTGTGTCCTGGTGACGCTACGGGTCACCGGACGTCGGACATGGATTTTTGATGCTGACCTTTGGCGTCTTCTGGTTTTTCCAACCATATGGACGGCAGCAACTTGGTCGGGTCTTTCTTTTTCGACCCATTTGTGGGAGACTTGAAGTGTAGGAGGCTGGGTCCGTTGCTTCTCTAGTCTCTTTTGTCGATATGACGCACGGCGACGTGCTCGACGAGCGATTTGAGCTTCAGTCAGCTCTGGCTGGGCTCTGACGATGAAGGATGTGCTCCCTCGGGCACAGCAGCCGAGCCTGTCTTCTTTGTAGTTAGGCAAGGACAGGATCCGGACCCGGTCCTTTGCCTGTTGCAGCAAAGCTTTGAATTTTTCAAGTTCGGCCCCTGTAGAGATAAAGGGTCGAACCGAAGGAGTGTAGGCCTTAGCAGGTGCTTGTAGAGGCCTGGTGATGCGTGATCTGATTCTGGGCTTGTGGGAGCAAGCCGGTTCATGCTGGGTCGACTTGGGAGTCAGGTTGGAGATGGGTCTCTCCTCTTTCATGTAGGCAAGAGGGTAGAACTGGTTCTCCTTGAGTGGGGCCAGGTATGCTGGCTTGGTGGAGGTTTGAGACCTCCTTTGTTTTGGAGAAGGTCTTGGAGACCAAGTCTTGGGATAGACCTGGTTGTTTGTGGGTCGAGGCTTCGCGGGGGTGCCGCGGGCTTCGGGCTTTTGGGCGCTCGCCTTTGGTGTCACGGGAGTGACACGTTGAGAGGCGATCTTCTGCTTTTTAGCAGGCGCAGCTTGTTCTTCGGGAAGTGGGAATAGTCCCAGTGTCCCGAAGACGATGGTCCGGGGAGTCGAGGTCGACCCGTAGTTCAGAGAGTTGCCGAGGGAGTTGACACTTCGGCAGCTGGCAGGGCGCTTGTAAGTGCTCTTGGTTTGCTTCTGTTGAAGCATGAGTTGGTGCTTGTTCTCATCGAAGATAATGGTTAAGGCTGCCATTGTTAGTTTCGAAAAAGTTCTGAAACAAGACCACATCCATTAGTAATCACAAGAATATAATGATCATAAATGGGAATTTCTATGGTTGTCTTTTCAAATCGCTCAAGGGATATGACCCAAGCGACATGAAGAAGGCAAAAAGCCATAGATGGTACAATTGTTCTGACAGCAAGTATGGTGAGCCCAGAATGAGCGTTCCAGTGACTGCTAGAAGCAATTGTAAACCTAAATTCGACTTATCGAGAAGCAGGGCTTGCTCGAGATAAGAAGAATATAAGGTAGGAGTTACAAATGTGCCGGTCACAGATATAGTAGACCCTGAAAGGGCGTACCAGTATTGCTAGGCACAAATGTTGGAGATCGCATCCATGAGATGGGATTCTCTTTTTTTTGAAATGTCAAGATTGGATTCATTAAAGAGAACAGATGGTATTCCGATCCGAATACGGGCTCAACGATTTCCGCGAGCACCAGTACCCAGAAGGGAAGGAACCACAATTTCTCGGATCTGAAATCAAAAGTGACGAGTTTTTGGAGATTTTTTTTTTGAAATGATTTATTTTATTTTTTTTTTTTTTATTTTTTTTATTTTTTTTTTTAAAATATTTTTTTATTTATATTTTTTTATTTTATTTTTTTTTTGAAAATTTTTGTTTTTGAAATTTTTTTTTATTTTTTATTATTTTTTTTATTTTTTAATTAATTTTTCTAAGATTTAAAGACGAGAGAGTACACATAGGCCTCCTAACCCGGTCTTATGAAACCTCAATTGATAGAATTGCCCCCAGGTAAGGGTAGGATTACTTAATGAACCCGTTTGGAGGACCCTTGCCTAGAACAGTCAAGCTGTCTCCACACTCTGGACAAGGCTTTTCTTGAATCAACCGTGATCAAAGAACGCAATTGGTTTAACCTTAGTGGTCTATGTCCTTCTTTATAAAAAAAATCCCAAATAGACTCATCGAAGAGAAACGATGGCCCAAAACCTTAGTCGAACGGGCTCAACATTTCTGCAAGCACCAAAGAACGATAGGATAGGATCAAAGCTTCTCAATTTTGAATCAGAACTAAGAAAACTGATTTTTTGATTTTTTTTTGAAATCTCTAATGAACTCATTGAAGAGAAACGATGGCCCAAAACCTTAGTCGAACGGGCTCAACATTTCTGTAAGCACCAAAGAACGATAGGATAGGATCAAAGTTTCTCAATTTTGAATTCAAACTAAGAAAACTGATTTTTTTTTATTTTTATTGTTTTTTTTAATATTTTTTTTTTGAAATCTCTAATGAACTCATCGAAGAGAAACGATGGTCCAAAACCTTAGTCGAACGGGCTCAACATTTCTGCAAGCACCAAAGAACGATAGGATAGGATCAAAGTTTCTCAATTTTGAATCCAAACTAAGAAAACTGATTTTTTTTTTTGAAATCTCTAATGAACTCATCGAAGAGAAACGATGGTCCAAAACCTTAGTCGAACGGGCTCAACATTTCTGCAAGCACCAAAGAACGATAGGATAGGATCAAAGTTTCTCAATTTTGAATTCAAACTAAGAAAACTGATTTTTTTTTTTTGAAAAGAGAAAGAATGGAAACAAACTCAAAGAAATAGAAATTTCCAAAAAATCCCATCTCATGTTCTTTGAGGATGCAAAATCCAACATAGGCTACCAACTAGAAAGTAGCCAAGGAATCCGGAAAAGAAGTATAAGCATAGAGCAAAATGTATGATATGCAAATATTTCATTTCCAAGCACCGTGTTCTCAAATGAACGAGTCCCACCGGGTGTGCCAGCTTGATGGAACGCGCTCCGAGGCGCCGTGGGGCGGCTACCGGGGTCGGCGGAACGTGGGAGTCCGTCGGGTCCGACCCTTTCGCGCCCTGGCGGGCCTGAAGCGTGCATCAACATTTTTTTATGGGTGGGTGTGCCAGATTTTCTATTTTACTTGGAATTGCAAGTGGTAATCCGGAGATCAACCTTTGCAAGTAAAAAGGAAATCAACTTCTTTCAAGTTTTCCATTGCGCATATATTTAAGAAAAGAGACATTTTCTTAGTTTGCCGTGAAAGGCGATTTTGTTTGGCATTTATAGCCGATTTTGGCATTTTTAGCCGATTTACAATTCTCATCAATAATGAAAAAGACAAGAGTTGTGATTTTTGTCTCTTTTAGAAAAATACAAACTACAATGAAAAGCAAGAAAAGGAAGATCTAACTTTTCAGGAGATTGTGGGGGCCTCGTTCAGATTGACGGTCGCAAGCTATGTGTGGGCTTCGCCGTCATCCATGTAGATGAGAACAGAGGATGCTCTTGATTCGCTTGGCTTGGCTATAACCTCAGATTTTTAGAGGACAAAGACCAAGAGAAGGTCATATGTCCAATAAAAAGCTAAGTAGACGGGCTGAAAAGCCATGTCTAAGCCATTGGAGGCAGCAGGAGAAGGCAAGGACCTTGGGGGGGGGGTGCCCCCCAAGGGACTTTTGTCACCTTGTAGTGGTGGCCGGTGCAGAACTTCAGCAGAGTTTTTCTCTCTTTTTTTTCTTTCTCTGGATACGAGCTCTGGATTCTTTCCGATCGATCGATCTCGATTTTCTGATTTCGATTTTTTTTCAATGGAATGCTCTCCTATTTATAGGCTTTTGGTAGCCATTTAGGAGGGTTTATGAGCCTTAATGGCTTTAATGGGAGGAGTTACAAGATTTATTTCTTGATTTTGTAACTCCTTTTTCCTTGAATCTGATTGGCCGATGGAGATTAAGGGCTTTTAATCACCTTAATTACCATAATGGGAGGAGTTTTATTGTTTAAATGCCATGAATCACTTAACTTGTAACTCCCAAATGCTTGCTTCTGATTGGGCCGTCCAAAGAAATGAATTAATGACTGCAATAAAGCTAGTCAATTAACCACATTAATTGGTCGCCGAGCAGTCGAAGAGTCGCGGGCCGTGCCGTGTCTTCTGGAATTCTTCTGGCGATGATCATCGATGGATCTTCATGCTGATCGACATCGGATGAACATGTAACTTCAGACATTGATAGCTAAGAGCGGGCCGGTGACATCTGTCTTGTCGATTTCTCGATCGGTCGGACAGAAAGAGCACTTTTTTTGGTCGACCGGTTGGCGATCTTGGAGCGATCAATGATGATTTTATGCTTTTGGAGGTTGACCCGTGATTTTGACGGATGTCGGAGGATATGAGTCAATTTCAAGCACTAAAAATCACATTTTCAGGAAACCACAGGGGCCAAAGTGCGCGAAACGCGAAAAAAGACGGAAAAACGGGTCACCGGCGGAAAATCCGGTGACCCGGACTTCCATGGTCGCCGGCGACCATGGGCCTGCGACCATGGGCCATGGTCGCAGGGGCCTGCGACCCTGGGGGAATTTTCCCCTTCGGAGCCCGTTTTGCGGTCGTTTTGAGGTCTTTTTCGTCGCCGTTTTCTTCTGTATTTTTCCTGACATTTCTTCTCATTTATTGGCTTGATTTCCCTGTAGAAAACCTGATGAGAATCCTTGCATTTTTAGAGTGCAAAGTTTCCAATTTTCCGGGAAAGCCGAAGACTTTGTCGCGTAAAGCTGCTGATTTTCCGCCAGAAGCTGAAACTTGGTCAAACGATGTCGGAATGACCTGAAATTTGAGGTGAAGCCTCCTGAGCAATAAATAAGACCAACCATAGGCTTTTGTTTGAGTTTTGAAGCCGTTTGGGGTCCCGTCGATGCTTCACTTGATTTTGCTGCGGGGAAAATGCCGAGCTTTGATATGTGGCCAAACGATGTCCGATTGACTTGAAATTTGACGGGGAGCCTATTGGAGTCATTTTGAGACGTTCCATGGGCTCCGTTTTGGATGTCATGGTCCCGGGTTGCTCCGCCGCCGGTAGGCTTGATTTTCTCTCGGAGCATCGAAACCTGGTCAAACGTTGTCAGAATGACCTGAAATTTGACGTGCAGCCTTTTGGAAGCATGTTGAAGCCACTCATGCACTTGGTTTGATGAGCGAAGGCTTCAGTGGTTCCCGCCGCCGGGAGGCTTGATTTTGCTGCTCGAGCATTGATGGAGGGTTAAACGTTGTCGGTTTGACTTGAAATTTGGCATGGAGCCCTTTTGAGACATGCTGGAGTCATCTGTAGGCTCTGATCGAAGTTTTGACGTCTCCGATGATGTCGCCGCCGTGAGCGCCATTTTAGCTGTCGGAGAAGCGAAGTTAGGCCAAATGATTCTGAAATGGCCCGAAACTTCATGTGTACTCTTCTCTTGGCTATCCTGAAGGATCTTGCAGTTTTTGTTTGATTCTGACAAGATTTGATTTTTTGGAGAAATTGCATTGCCTATTTATGGCAGGTTGCGACTTCATGCAGCTTTCTTGATTTGAAGAGGCAAAGTGACATTTTTGGTGTCAACAAGTATCGAATGGGGTTTGCTTCCTTGCGATTTTTTGGGTTTTTTTTTTTTGTTGAAAGACACGAGGATCATAAATTTTGACTTAAAACCATTTTGGTTGTAAAGCCGAGGCGGACTAGGGTGAAAATTCCTGAGCCCTTGTTTTTGTTTCAAGCCAAGAATTTTGGGTTCAAGGATCGAAAATTTTGGTCGAGTCTGGGAAAAGGCTCCTAAACTTGGATTTTTGGATTTTGATTTTTTTTTGAACAATGAAACGATAAAAGTAAGCATTGTTTTGAAAGGGTTTTTTTTTTGGAAACTTCAACATAAAGATGAAAATTTCAAAGAGGATGGGTTTGACGAGCTTGTACCTGGAAATAGGCTTTGGCCTTGTAGATATTGCTCTGACCCGTTTGAGGAAGTCTTCAAGGATAGTACCGCTTCAAGAACTTGCCGTTGATGGGTAGCATACACCTGTCTCCTTCCATATGTAGAAGAGCGTATGCACCGTTGGAGAAGAATTTATCGATGACAAAGGGTCCCTCCCATTTTGGTTCAAATTTGCCTTTGGAATTGTGGGCGAAGATTATGGGTCTTTTTACAGTAAGAACCAAGTCACCCTTTTTATAGACGTGTTGCTTGACCTTCCTGTCGAAAGATCCTGCCATGCGTGCTTGGTACAACTCAATGCTTTGTAGAGTTTCAAGTCGTCTTTCATCGAGATTATCCAGCTCTTGGAGTCTCAATTTGACATTGCTTTCTTGCGTCATATCATTTTGCAAAGATACCCTTAATGAAGGAATTTGTACTTCCAGAGGGACAACAGCTTCGCATCCATAGACCAAGGAGAATGGTGTGCTATGGGTTGGTCCTCGAATGGTGGTTCGATAGGCCCACAAAGCTTCTGGTAGTTTGTCGCCCCAGTCTCTTTTGTGACTCGAGACCATTTTCTTAAGAATTTTGCAGAGTGTCTTGTTGAAGGCTTCTACTAATCCGTTCGCTGTTGGATTATATGGAGTCGAAGGACAACTCTGGATTTTGTACTTGTCGCAGAACCTATAGAATCTGTGATCCCGGAATTGTGGTCCGTTATCATGGACGAATCTTTTAGGTATGCTGAAGCGACAAATGATGTTGGTGCGCAAGAACTGAAGGACTGATGAGGTCTTCATTTCGCTGAGCGCAAATGCTTCTAACCACTTGGCGAAATAATCCGTTGTGGCGAAGATGAAACGATGAGCTTTGCTCGATGGGGGAGAAATAGGACCTATGATATCCATACCCCAGGCTTCGAAAGGCCATGAGATTGTTGTTGGATGTAGCCATTCTGGAGGCATGTGGACATAATCTCCATGAATCTGGCATTTTTTTGCAGCGCTTGGCAAATCGCATTGCATTAGCTACCATGGTAGGCTAATAATAACCTAGCCTTTTTATCTAGTTGTAGAGCTTAGGACTAGTCTGATGGGCTCCACAAATACCATCATGTACTTCTTTGAAAGTTTCTTCAGCCTCTTGTTGTGACATGCAGCGTAGGAGTACTCCGTTGATGGATTTTCTGTAAAGTGTTTTTGAAGGAATATCCAAATGGAAATTTGGGGCTCGTCTTTGGATACTTACTCGCTCTTTTGGATCTTCAGGTAAGACTCCGAACATGATGTAATCAATGAACGGATCTCTCCAGTCGCCGATCGGAGGTTTGAAGATAGACATCCGACTTCCAACCACTTGGTGGCATTCAGCAACTGCTTGGTGTGTGTTAAGAGGAGGAAAAATTCTTCTTTGACACACTATAATCTGCATATTTTTTCCTTTTTGGATTGCCATAGATGCGGCGAGTTCAGCCAAGGCATCTGCACAGATGTTTTCACCCCTGAGGATGTGAGTAATATGACATATGTTGAATTTTTGTCGAAGCGATTACGCCTTGTTGTAGTAAGGTAGCAAATCAGGCTTCCTGACTTCAAATGTCTGATTCATCTGGTTGACAATCAGTTGAGAGTCTCCAAAAGCTTCCAGTATAATAATGCCAGATTCGAGGGCGAGTTCCAATCCTATAATCAGGGCTTGGTACTCAGCTGCATTGTTTGAACATGGTTCCAATAGCGAGAAAGCATGTGGAATCATGTGTTTGTCAGGGCTGACAAAAAGGATGCCAATTCCCGATATTTGCTTTCCTTTTTCATTTGTCCTGGTTGCACCGTCAAAGTACATGTCCTAAGAGGTGTTTGATAAGGAAGTTTCCACGCTGTAGACAAATTCGTCTGGGAGATCATCCCTGAGTGGAGAATCTTTAGGCAATGGATGCTTTGCGAGGAAGTCTACTAGAGCTTGGTTTTTGATTGCTTTTTGTGGTACATACCTAATATCAAACTGTGATAAAAGGATGGACCATTTTGCCAGTCGGGCATTGAGAGAATCTGCTTTTGTGACAAGGACCTTTAAGAGGTTGATCCTCGAAATCAGGTAAACTGTATTAGACAGCAGATAGTGACGCAACTTTTGTACGGCGAACATCACTGCAAGGCATTCTTTTTCGACTGGGGAGTAGCGATGCTTTGCACCTACCAACATGCGGCTAAGGTAATATAGAGCAGCTTCTTTTCCGTCATCATTTTCTTGTGCCAGTAGAGCACCCAAAGAGTAGTCGAGAGCTCGTGTACAAGATGAATGGTTTTCCAGTTGTGGGGGCAGCCAGTACTGGAGGTTTGGTGAGGTATGCTTTGATGTCTTGAAATGCATTTTCACATTCGACATCCCAGACAAAGTCCACGCCTTTCTTCATCAAGCGAGGAAATGGACGGCACTTCCCTGATAGATTAGAGATGAACCGTCGAATGTAGGCCAACCTTCCTTGAAGCCCTTTTAATTCTCTTAGGGTTCTGGGAGATGGCATTTCCAGGATAGCCTTAACTTTGGTGGGGTCAAGTTCTATTCCAGCTTTCCGTACTATGAATCCGAGAAACTTACCCGATGAGACACCGAAGAAGCACTTTAGTGCATTCATCGCAATTTGTGTTTGTGGAGTCGGAGGAAGACTTCTCGAAGATCATCGAGATGGTCTTCTTTTCTTCTGCTTTTGATGGTGAGGTCGTCAACATAGCATTCGACCGTCTTGTGCTGCATATCTTGGAATATTTTCATCATAGCCCTCTGATATGTTGCACCTGCATTTTTCAGACCAAATGACATGACAGTATAGCAGTACACGCTGAATGGAGTCCGAAATGATGTATGCCTTTCATCTTCAGGATGCATCTTTATCTGATTGTAGCCAGAGAATCCATCCATGAATGTCATTCGCTCAAACCCATAGGTGTTGTCAATCATCACCTTTGGTATAGGGAGCGGGAATTCATCTTTAGGCCATGCATTATTCAGGTCTCTGTAGTCAATACAGACCCTTATCTGCCCATTTTTCTTTGTCACAAGGACAATGTTGGCCAACCATTCAGGATGCTGTTCCTCGCGGATGAAGCCAATGCTTTTGAGTTTCTGAACTTCTTGTTCAATTTTGTCCATCACGTCGGGACGGAATCTTCTTTGGCCTTGTTTGACAGGCTTGATTTCTTTTTGCAAGTTGAGCTTGTGGACTGCTACTTTGGGATCCAAGCCAGGCATTTCAGCATAAGACTATGCAAAGCAATTAACAAACTCATGAAGAAAAAAGATATACTTGGGTAACTCATCATCCTTTATATTCTTGCTTATGAATACAGAACGTGGGTTATCAGGTGTTCCCAAGTCTATCTTTTGAACAGGGTCTTCTGTCGGCAGGTTTGAAGGTGGTTCCTCCATAGTATTTTTGAGGCTTCCAACTCAACAAGACCTTCTTGAGGCTCTGTTTTTATCCATGGATTTTTTTATCAGTATCCTTCTCAAGGCTTGCAATGAGATGATCCCAATCATTTGTTGAAACTGGGTTGAAGTAAGGTACTTCTTTTGGAGACGATGGTTCTTCTGGGTCAAAGAACCATGTGTCAGTGTCATCAGGCAATTCCTCTTTATCATCAGAGAAATTATACCAATTGGAAGAACTTTCTGAATCTTTGACTTGTGACTCCTCAAAGAGATATCCAGGGATATCAATGTCTTCATGAGATGTTGAGACTTGGTCGGCAAAGCGACTTTGCAGCCATGGTGTCAATTGTCTCATAGGAGTGGTAGGATCATACCCAACCCATATGAAGACTTGCCTTTGTGAAGGTGGGTTTTCCAATCTTTTGGTTGACTTTTGGTCAGGGTGGGTTCCAATGGTGTGAAAATACCACGGCCACCTCCCAAACTAGTCAGATTTTGAGCGTCGTAGCCCATTTTCTTCATGATAGCTTGTGCCATTGGACTATATAGGGATAGCTGAAGCATACCTTCGTTTTGGAAAGGTTCAAGCAGAGAGTTTAGTAGAGATGCTCCTGATCTGTGGAAGTAAATCACTTTTTCTTCTGGCGAAGTTGCCGGAATAACAAAGGAAGCAAACGTAGGATCTTCTATGTCAGCAGGTGTCTCCAATGGAGTGAGAGCGGGCTGATCTTGTTGAGTGTCAGCTTGGCTTGATGCTGTGTCATCTTCTGGCTCTGACTCTGAGTCTGTGTCATCATAATAGACACAAAGGAGACAGTGAACCTGCCCCCAGCCTTTTGTTTTGTCTTGTTTGCTTTGGTAGTGATTACCAAAGGCTTTGGAGATTTGAAAGAGACGATGAAGGGAGCTTGACCGCTTACTTCGAGTTTGGTGGAGGTTTTGTTTACCTCCGGTGATTGCTGAGGAGCCTTGCCTTTATCTTTCTGGAGACTGTCGGCAAAGTGAATTGTTTTTTCCTCCTATTCTTCTTTTCCATCTTTATACATCTGAGCATCTGCAAAATGGACATCCTTGCCTTTGAAGGGTTTTTTGTCTGCGAACACTCGATGTATTAAGCCGTCGTTGCTGACAAACTTAATGCATTGATGTAGATTAGAAGGGACGACACCATTCTCATGTATCCAGGGGCGTCCAAGGAGTATATTGTAGCATGAAGGGGTCCTTATCGCATACACGGTGACTTCAGAAATAAGATCACCGATTTGCAATTTGAACCTGATTTTGCCGATAGGCCTTTGAGCACTCCCGTCATATCCGAAGATGGATACGGACGTATGACTCAGCTTGCTAGGTGGGATGCCCAGCTCTTCGAGTGCCGTAGTAGAAATGAGGTTGAGTGCAGAACCTGGATCGATCTGAACTCTGTGTACTGGCATTTCTTTGACGTACCCCGTAAAGTACAAGGGTCGATTGTGCTTTGTCTCGCCTAGCAGGAGGTCATCCTTGTCGAAGGCAATTGTTGCACTTGCTGCTTTTTGTATCGAGAGGCATTCATTGCTTGATCCCTCAGTTTTCTTCTTTTCTCCCTTTGAGGGTGTACTTGATTTTTTGACCCGATAGTCCATTTCAATTTGTAGGACTTGTGGGGCATGCTTGTTGACATCCGCATTCAGCTTTTGTAGTTCTGAAATGAGACTATCACGAGTTTGTGGAGACATTCGTAATAGGTCAAGGATATGCAGACGTGCAGGTATGTGTTTGAAGTGCTCAATCAAGTCATACTTGAAAGCCTCCTTCGGGCCTGCATTTTCATTATTATTGCCACTTGGGGCGCTTAAAACTTGCTTTCCCGAAGGATTTACATAAGAAGAAGAAGGTTGGTTGTAATTTTTGTGGTAATCCCGGCCAGAACGGGTACCTCTACCAACTTCAAGAGCTTCTAGAGAAGGGTCTTCTTTTGGAAGATCACTCTCAGGATCAAGGGGTCGATCGCTGTCATTTGCTGAAGACATCTCTGTAGCAGCATTGGCGTTTTCAGTGATTGTGTTGCACAGAGCAATTTCCGGGAACAAGTCCTGAAGAACATCCGACAATCTTTCTGTATTAGTCCAGACATTGTCTATGGGATCGGGTATCTGGGACCAATCGATTGGGTTTTCATTAAAGAAGATTTCATTGGCGGAAATTTCATCAAGATGATCAACCGGGAGGGGCTTGAGTTTTGATATCACAGCTTCAGGAGACGAGGGCTGAGAGGATGATATATCAGTGGAAGTCACCTGAGAAGATGTCATTCCAGAAGATATACTACCGGTTGGGGAGTACGTGTCTTCGGAAGCTTCAGAGGCACGGTCGCCCTGAGCTATTGCATTGCAGGTTATCCTGACAAGAGATGCCCCCACCGTAGACTGCTGGGAATCGGACTCATCCTCGGATGTAAGAGGATCATCGATCCAACTGTTTTCTCCATTTTCAGGAGTTGAGGGAGAAAGTTCCCATTGATTTCCAGGGACTTCTGATTTTGGATCATGACGAAGATCATTGATGCGATCGTGCTCCTGCTCTATGGCAAGATGTTGCAAAATTCTTGCATATTCTTCAAGACCAGGCATAGGAGCCAAATCTTCTTCGTCATCTGCTCCTTATGGTTCACCGATGTTAGGTTCTGCCATAGCATTGGCTGGTGCCGGATCAATAGCGTTTTCTTGAATAGGGTCCTATTCTTCTTCATCATCGGACCAGGATCCTTGTGGCTGCAATGGGTTATACCAGATTACTGGCATAAGATGAGACTCGGGAATCCATTCCTCGTCGAAGAGGTATTCTCTTGTTTCAAAGGATTCTTCCCACTCATCGATATCACTGGCAGTGTCATTGGACTCGTATCCATCCATGGAGAATCCAACTACCGAGTTGCAAGAGTATGATGATCCCTGCACAGTTTCATTTTTGTATAGAGGTGGCATGAAGTCATCAAGGGTGAATTTTCTTATAGCCTTTGAAGTTTTGGGGAGAGATTCTTCCGTCGCCTCTAGTGAAGCAGTAGAAGAGGTTTCTGCCTTTTCAAGGACTTTTTGTTTTGGTTGAGACTTCTGCTGTTGTTTGAGCTTGCGAAGTTGTCTCTTGGCTTGCCTTCGCTGCTGAGCGGTCGGCTTTGTTTTGATGATCTCCCAATTTTCATCATTTAGGAGATCAGGATGCACCCATATGGGTTGTCCATCTGGTGTTGGATAGGGAACCAACTCTTGGGATGCTTGAGCCATTTTAATCACCTTGAATGAAGTAGTGGTCTTCTTCTTTGGTGACTTTGAAACTTGCCCACATGACACCATGTTGACAGAGGCGGGGCCATAGTTTTTATCAAAGGTTATGACTCCGTTTTTCCACATCTCATTTATCTTCTCTCTCACAACGAAGCATTGATTGAGAGGGTGTGAGATCATCTGATGGTATGGACAATATCGGGGATCATTGGTTTTGCCAACATCTCCCGGTCTTTTGGGCTCTGGCAAAATGAGTTTGCCATTTGCTAGGAGAGCCTCAAAGATTTCTTCAACATCTTCATCGAAAGGATATTTCTTTTCTACACGTTCTTTGAAGGCGTCAGAGAGTTCAGGCCTTTTACATGCAGCTTTCTTTTCAGCTTTCTTTGGCTGCTGAGGAGCTGACTTGGTCCACACATTAAGAACCTCCTTTTTCTTTGGTTTTGAGGTTGAAACAGCAGTCGGCTCTTTCTTTAATGATTTATGACTGTTGAGGTCTTTGATCACCATTTCAGCTTCCATGGAAGGTTCGAGGAGCTCTCCCAGGTTCTTTCATTTGTTGCCGATGATCATGGAGCAAATTTTTGCTCTCATATTGTTACGATAGATGTCGACTAGCGACGCTTGTGGCAGTACATCTGAGCATTTGTATGCCATTGCCTTCCACTTGTGAATGAAGTAATATGTTGACTCATTCTCTCCCTGTTTTAGGCTGAAGAGCTGAGTCATAGTAACAGGATGGTCCTCACCTTGGAAGTGGGTCAGGAAGCATGTCTCCAGCATAGCCCAGTTCTGGATGGAGTTCTTCGGCAAAGTGGAGTACCAATCAAAGGCTGTACCTTTTAGGGTACTTGCAAAGAGGCGAATTTTGAGGGCCTGTTGATCCGCAATAGCTCCTGTCAGGATCTTAAAGTGGATGACATGTTGTCTGGCGGAACCTTTTCCCGTATATGTCTGGAGAGTAGGTTGTTTGAATTTCGCAGGAAACGGAACCGAGTCCATCCATAGAGGGTAGGGTGGTTTGATCCCATGTTCCTTCAATGTATCCTCTTCTTTTGCTTTTGCGAGGATATCGTCCATGTCCTTTTTGGTAAGGGCGCGTAACTCATTATTTTCTACATTGCCCTCATAATCTTCACGATTCGGAGGGGTTTGATTGTTAGGTGGTGGACGCTATAGAGTGAGAATAAGATTTTCCATCAGAGCCTCAATTCTCTATTGTCCTTGCTCCAATTGCTGGATGCATGCAGTTACATCATCATGCTGTGGAGGCAGCTCAGAACTTGTAACCAGGACGTTCATCCCTCGGGATTTGAGCGAAGAAATCGTCCTGGTGACTGAGCTGAGGCTCATTCTTCTAGATGAAGAATCTGAGGAGTGGTTACTCCAATGTCCTTGGCTTGGAGGAGAGGAAGATTCTTCCAGATGTGTTCAAGTCCGAGAGACGCTGCGAGTCACTGGACGTCTAATACGGATTTTGGTTGCTGACTTTTGGCGTTTTCTGGTTTTGCCAACCATATGAACAGCAACTAATTGGTCGGGTCTTTCTTTTTCGACCCATTTGTTTGAAAAATGGAGAGTAGAATGCTGGGTTCTTTTTTTCTCAAGTTTCTTTTGTCGATATGCCGCGCGGCGGTGCATACGACGAGCAATTTGAGCTTCAGTCAGCTCTGTTGACACCAAAAAAGTCACTATGTCTCCTCAACATCAAGATGCCTCGTGAGGCTGCATCCTGCCACAAAAACAGGCAAGGCTACTTCAAGCATCAGATTTTGTCAGAATCAGACAGAAACTAAAAGAACCTTCAAGACAGCCAAAAGAGGGGTGCACCTGAGGTTTCGGGCCATTCCGACATCGTTTGGCCTAACTTCAGTGCTCCGATAGCTAAACAAGCGCTCCCGGCGGTGACATCATCGAAGACACCAAAACTTCGATCAGAGCCTACGGATGACTCCAGAATGTCTTCAAAGGGCTCCACGCCAAATTTCAAGTCAAACCGACAACGTTTGACCCTCCATCAATGCTCGAGCAGCAAAATCAAGCATCCCGGCGGCGGGAACCACCGAAGTCATCACTCATGAAACAAAGTACATGAATGGCTTCAACATGCTTCCAAAAGGCTGCAAGTCGAATTTCAGGTCATTCCGACAACGTTTGATCAGGTTTCGATGCTTCAAGAGAAAATCGAGCCTACCGGCGATGGAGCAACCCGGGACCATGACATCCAAAACGGAGCTGATGGAACGTCTCAAAATGACTCCAATAGGCTCCTCGTCAAATTTCAGGTCAATCGGCCATCGTTTGACTACATATCAAAGCTCGGCATTTTCCCCGCAGCAAAATCAAGTCAAGCATCGATGGGACCCCAAACGGCTTCAAAACTCAAATAAAAGCTCATGGTTGATCCTATCCACTGCTCAAGAAGCTTCACCTCAATTTTCAGGTCATTCCGACATCGTTTGACCTAGTTTCGATTCTTGACGAAAAATCAGCTACAAAGTCTTCGGCTTTCCCGAAAAATGGGAAACTTTGTGCTCCGATTTCGCACGGCTTCTCGTCAAGATTTCTCCAAGAAAATCAAGTCAACAATTGAGGAAAAATGTCAAGAAAAATACAGAAGAAAAAATGAACGAGAAAGTCGAAAAAACAGCCGAAAACGACACTCGGCGACCAAACGGGCCAAAGCCCTATGGTCGCCGGCGACCTTGCAAATCCGGGTCGCCGGATTTTGCACCAAAACGTCCGTTTTTCGATTCTTTTCGCGTTTCGGGTGTTCCTGCCTCTGTAATTATCTGAAAATCCAATGTTTGATGCTTAAAAATGACTGATCTTCACCGACATCTCGGATCCGCCGTCGAAAGCATGAAATCATCACCGATCGCTCCAAGATCGCCAACCGGCTGACCAAGAAAGTACACTTTCTGTCCGACCGATCGTGAAATCGACAAGACAGATGTCACCGGCCCACCAACATCAACCAATGTTTGAAATTGCATCGCAATCCGACATAAAAAAATGCGTGGATCCACCTGTGATGATCGCAAAAAGAATCTCAAAAGACGCGGTGCGGCCCGCGACTCTTCACATGCCTTGGCGACCACTTAATGTCGTTAATCGACCCATTTATGACAAATTAAAGCGGTCATTAACTCATTATTTTGGACGGCCCAATCAGATTCAAGCATTTGGGACTTACAAATCCAAGCAATCATGGCATTTAACCCATGAAACTCCCATCATCATGAAGCATAAAGGCAATTAAAAGCCCACTACCTTCATCGGCCAATCACAAGCCATAAAAAAGGAGTTACAAAATCAATTTGTAACTCCTCATCAATTCTTTCATCATGGCCATCATTGCCAATAAACACCTCATGGCTACCAAAAGCCTATAAAAGGAGGTCCATTCCAAGAAAAAGAAAAAAAGGAAAATAGATCCCAAGTGCAAGTTCTGAAAATGCAGACAATCCAAGAGAGAGACGAAGTCCTGCTGCTTTGCTCCCGGAAGCACCACAAGGTGATCAACGTCCCTTGGGGTGGGGGGGGGGGGGGGGGGGGGGGGGGCATCCCCCAAGGTCCCCTCTTTCTCCAACATGGCCTAAACGCGGCTTTTCAGCCTGTTTACTTAGTTTTTCATTGGATATAGGACCTCCTCTTGGTCCTTGTCCTTTAAAAATCCGAGGTTAGGAGCCAAGCCAAAGAATCAAAGCATCAACCGTTCTCTTTTGAAGGAAGATGGCGAAGTCCATACATGACTTGCGACCGTCGATCTCAACGTGTCCCCACAATCTCCTAACTAGTTAGATCCCTTTTCTTACTTTTCTATTATAATTTGTATTTCTTAAAGAGACAAAAAAAGAAATCACAATTCTTGTCTTTCATATTTGATGAGTTTTGTAAAATTGCCTTTCACGACAAACAAACAAAAACGCCTCCTACGGCATTCTCAAAAAACAAACTTGTCTCTTTTCTTAATATTTATGCAATTTGAAAAGTTAGAAAAAAGGATTGATTTCCTTTCCACTTGTGAAGGTGAATCTCCGGATCATCACCATTCTAAATTCCAAGTAGAAAGTAAATTTGGCATATCCGTACAAAAAATGTCGATACCCGCAATTCTCCCTCCTCCGCCGAGACCCAGGTCAGCCCTAGGGGTGCGAAAGGAGAGGACGGAAGATTCCCTAGGGTCCATCAAGTTGGCATACCCGGTGGGACCCGTTGACTTGAGAACGTGATGCTTTGATCCCTTGGCTCCCTTCTAGTCGGTGGCCTATGTTGCATTTTGCATCTAAAAAAAAAAAATAAGATGGGATTTTAATTGTTCTTTCTCAATTCAAAAAAAAAAAAAAAAAAAAAAAAAACAAATCTGATCTCTTTTTCTTAAAAACTCAACTTTGAGAAATTTTGATCTTTCCCCTCTTCGAACTTGATAGCTCACAAAAATGTTCGCAGTTATCGTTCATCTCGGGGATTGGGCCATCTTTTCTCTTTGATGAGTCCAATTGGGATTTCAAGAAAAAAAAAACACCTTCACTTCAAATTCAAAAAAAAAAATGATCTCTCTTTCTCAAGATTCAACTTTGAGAAATTTTGATCCTCTCCTCTTTGAACTTGATGGCTCACAGAAATGTTCGCAGCTATCGTTTATATCGGGGATTGGGCCATCTTTTCTCTTTGATGAGTCCAATTGGGATTTCAAAAAAAAATTTATAATTTAAAAAAAAATCAGTTTTCTTTCTTTTGGGCTCAAAATTGAGAAATCTTGGTTCTTTTCCTTTCGGATTTAATGCTCGCAGAAATGTTGAGTTGTGGTTCGGATTGGAACACCACTTACTCTCTTTGATGAGTTCATTAGAAATCTTTCAAAAAAAAAAAAAAAAACACTAAGGTTGCATCAATTGCGCTCTTTGACTAAAGTGGATTCAAGAAAAGCCTTGTCCAGAGTGTGGAGACAGCTAGACTGTTCGAGGCAAGGGTCCTCCAAACGGGTTCATTAAGTAATCCAACCCTTACCTGGGGGCTAATCTATCTACTAAGGTTTCATAAGATCGAATTGGAAACCTTTGTGCATTTTTCAAAAAAAAAAAGAAAGAAAAATTTCCCGTCATTTTTGAGTTCAGAATTGAGAAATCTTGGTTATTTCCCTTTCGGATTTAACGCTCGTAGAAATGTTGAGTTGTGGTTCAGATTGGAACGCCATTTGCTCTCTTTGATGAATTTAATCTTGACCTTTCAAAAAAAAAAAGAAAAAAAAAACTCCCGTCATTTTTGAGTTCAGAATTGAGAAATCTTGGTTTTTTCCCTTTCGGATTTAACGCTCGTAGAAATGTTGAATTGTGGTTCAGATTGGAATGCCATTTGCTCTCTTTGATGAATTTAATTTTGACCTTTCAAAAAAAAAAACTTCCGTCAATACTGGATTCACATTTGAGAAATTTTGGTCCCTTTCTCTTTCGGATTTAACGCTCGCAGAAATGTTGAGTTGTGGTTCGGATTGGAATACCAGTTGCTCTCCTTGATGAACCCAAATTTGACTTTTTAAAATAAAAAAAAAAAAAACCCCATCTCGTGTCCTTCCTAAGGATGCGATTTGTAACATTTGTGCCTAGCGGTGCTAGTACGCCCTTTCGGGTCTACTGTATTCGCGACCGACACATTTGTATCTCCAACCTTATATCATTTTACCTCGAGTGAGCCTTGCCTCTCAGTAATTTGAATTAAGGTCTACAATTGCTTCTATCAGTCACTGGAACGCTCACTCTGAGCCTACCATACTTGCATTTTAGAACAATTGTATCCTCTATGGCTTTTTGCCTTCTTCATCGTCCTTGGGTCGGGCCATTCCCCCTCAAGTGATTTGAAAAGACAAAACCATAGTTGTTCTCCATTTCTGATCACCATATTCTTGTGATTACTAATGGGTTTGGTCTTGTTTCAGAAGTTTTCCAAAAAACTAACAATGGCAGCTTCATTAATCATCACTTTCGATGAGAACAAGTACCAGGTTATGCTTCAAGACAAGCAAAACAAGTATAAGCGCCCTGCCAACAAGCATAAGTGCCCTGCCAGTTGCCGAAGCGTCATCTCCCTCGACAACTCTCCAAACACCGGGTCAACTTCAACTCCCCGGACCATCATCTTCGGGTCGCTGGGACCATTCCCACTCCCCGCAGAAGACACTGTACCTGCCAAGAAGCAGAAAACCGCCCCACAACGTGTCACTAACATGGCACCAAGGGCGAACAACAAGAAGCCCGAAGCCCGTGGCGCTCTCACGAAGCATCAACACACAAGAAACCAGGTTTACCTCAAAACCTGGTCCTCGAGATCTTCACCAAAGCAATGGAGGTCCTGAACATCTACAAAGCCAGCATACTTGGCCCCTCTCAAGGAGAATCGGTTCTACCCTCTCTCTTACATGAAAGAGGAGAAACCTACCCTCCACCCAAAAAATAAACAAAATCATCATGAGCCGGCTTGCTCCTACAAGCCCAAAATCAAATCCTGCATCGTTAGGCCTCTGCAAAAACATGCTGAAGCCTGCACTCCTGCGAGTCGACCCTTCATCTCAACAGGGGCCGAGCTCGCAAAATTCAAATCGTCACTGCGACAGACAAAGGACCGCGTCCAGATTCTGTCCTTGCCAAGCTTCAAAGAAGACAAATTCGGCTGCTGCGCACAAGGGACTACATCCTTCATCGCCAGAGCCCAGCCAGAGCTGACTGAAGCTTAAATTGCTCATCGTATGCGTCGCCGCGCAGCATATCGACAAAAGGGACTTGAGAAACAAAGAACCCAGTGTTCTAATCTCCATGTCTCAAATAAATGGGTCGAAAAAGAAAGACTCGACCAATTCGTTGCTGTTCATATGGTTGGCAAAACCAGAAAACACTAGAAGTCTGCAACCAAAATTAGTGTTAGACGTCCGGTGACTCGCAGCGTCTCCCTGACACGAAAACATCTAGAAGAATTCTCCACTCCAAGCCAAGGACACCGGAGTAACCACTCCTCAGATTCTTCATCCAAAAGAATGAGCCCCAGCTCAGTCACCAGGACGATTTCTTCGTTCGAATCCCGAGGGATGAACGTCTTGGCTACAAGTTCTAAGCAGCCTCCACCGCATGATGACGTAACCACACGCATCCAACAGTTGGAGCAAGGACAACAGAGAATTGAGGCTCTGATGGAAAATCTTATTCTCACTCTACAGCGTCCACCACCTAACAACCAAACTCCTCCGAATCATGAAAATGACGAGGACAATGCAGAAAACAATGAGTCTCGCGCTCTTACCAAAAAGGACGTGGACGATATCCTCGCAAAAGCAAAAGAAGAGGATACATTGAAGGAACATGGGATCAAGCCACCCTACCCTTTATGGATGGACTCGGCTCCATTCCCTGCAAAATTCAAACAACCTACTCTCTAGCCATATACGGGGAAAGGTTCGACCAGACAGCATGTCATCCATTTCAAGATCCTGACGGGAGCCATTGCGGATCAAGATGCCCTCAAGATTCGCCTCTTTGCAAGTACCCTAAAAGGTACAGCCTTTGATTGGTACTCCACTCTGCTGGAGAACTCCATCCAGAACTGGGCTATGCTAGAGACACGCTTCCTGACCCACTTCCAAGGTGAGGATCATCCTGATACTATGGCTCAACTCTGCAGCTTAAATCAGGGAGAGAATGAGTCAACATACGACTTCATTCACAAATGGAAGGCAATGGCGTACAAATGCTCAGATGTACTACCAGTCAGCATCTGCCGTAACAATATGAGAGAAAAAATTCGCTCCATGATCATCGGCAACAAATCAAAGAACCTGGGAGAACTTCTCGAAGCTTCCATGGAAGCTGAAATGGTGATCAAAGACCTCAACAGTCAGAAATCATCAAAGAAAGAGCCGACTGCTGTTACAACCTCAAAACCAAAGAAAAAGGAAGTTCTCAATGTGCAGACTAAATTAGCTCCTCAGCAGCCAAAGAAACCTGAAAACAAAACTGCAGGTAAAAGACCTGAACTCTCTGATGCCTTCAAAGAATGTGTAGAAAAGAAATATCCGTTCGATGAAGATGTTGAAGAAATCTTTGAGGCTCTCCTAGCAAATGGCAAACTCATTTTGCCAAAGCCCAAAAGACCAGGAGATGTTGGCAAAACCAATGATCCCCGATACTGTCCATACCATCAGATGATCTCACATCCTCTCAATCAATGCTTCGTTGTGAGAGAGAAGATCAATGAGATTTGGAAAAACGGAGTCATAACCTTTGATAAAAACTATGGCCCCGCTTCTGTCAACATGGTGTCATGTCGGCAGACTTCAAAGTCACCGAAGGAGAAAATCACTACTTCATTCTAGGTGACAAAAATGGCTCAAGCGTCCCAAGAATTGGTTCCCTATTCAACATCAGATGGACAACCTATATGGATGCATCCCGATCTCCTAGATGATGAAAATTGGGAGATCGTCAAAACAAAGCCGACCGCTCAGCAGCGAAGGCAAGCCAAGAGACAACTCTGCAAGCTCAAACAGCAGCAAAAGTCTCAACCAAAACAAGAAGTCCTTGAAAAGGCAGAAACCTCTTCCACTGTTTCACTAGGGACGACGGAAGAATCTCTTCCCAAAACTTCAAAGGCGGTAAGAAAATCCACCCTTGATGATTTCATGCCACCTCTATACAAAAATGAAAATGTGCAGGGGGCATCATACTCTTGCAACTCGATAGTTGGATTCTCCATGAATGGATACGAGTCCAGTGATACTGCCAGTGATATCGATGAGTGGGAAGAATCCCTTGAAACAGGAGAATACCTCTCCGACGAGGAATGGATTCCCGAGTCTCATCTTATGCCAGTAATCTGGTATAACCCATTATAGCCACGAGGATCCTGGTTCGATGATGAAGAAGACCAGGACCCTGTTCAAGAAAATGCTGTCAATCCAGCACCAAATAATGCTCCGGTGGAAGCCAACGCTGGTGAACCACAAGGAGCAGATGACGAAGAAGATTTTGCTCCTATGCTTGATCTTGAGGAATATGTAAGAATCTTGCAACATCTTGCCATAGAGCAGGAGCAGGATCGCATCAATGATCTTCGTCATGATCCAGAACTGGAATTCCCTGAAAATCAACAGGAACTTTCTCCCTTAACTCCTGAAAATGGAGAAAACAGTTTGATCGATGATCCTCTTACATCTGAGGATAAGTCTGATTCCCAACAGTCTGCACTGGGGGCATCTCCTGTCCGGATGACCTGCAATGCGTTAGCTCAGGACGATAGTGCCTCTGAAGCTTCCGAAGACACGTACACCCCAACCGATAATGTATCATCTGGAGCTACATCTTCTCTGGTGACTTCCACTGAGATATCATCCTCTCAGCCCTCGTCTCCTGAAGCTGTGACATCGGAACTCAAGCCTCTCCCGATTGATCATCTTGAAGAAACTCCTGCCAATGAAATCTTCTTCATTGAAAGCCCAGTCGATTGGTCCCAGATGCCCGATCTCATGGACGATGTCTGGACTAATACAGAAAGGTTGTCGAATGCTGTTCAGGACATGTTCCCGGAAATTGCTCCGTGCAACACAATTACTGAAGACACCAATGCTGTTACAGAGACGTCTTCAGCAAAGGATTAACCCTTTGATCCTAAGAGTGATCTTCCAAAAGAAGACCCTTCTCTAGAAGCTCTTGAAGTTGGTAGAGGTACCCGTTCTGGCCGGGATTACCACAAAAATTACAACCAACCTTCTTATTCTTATGTAAATCCTTCGGGAAATCAAGTTGTAAGCGCCCCAAGTGGCAATAATAATGAAAATGCAGGCCCGAAGGAGGCTTTCAAGTACGACTTGATTGAGCACTTCAAACACATACCTGCACGTCTGCACATCCTCGACTTATTACGAATGTCTCCACAAACTCGTGATAGTCTCATTTTAGAATTACAAAGGCTGAATGCGGATGTCGACAAACACGCCCCACAAGTCCTACAAATTGAAATGGACTACAGGGTCAAAAAATAAAATACTCCCCCAAAGGGAGAAAAGAAAAAAACTGAGGGATCAAGCAATGAATGCCTCTCGGTATAAAAAGCAGCAAGAGCAACAATTGCCTTCGACAAGGATGACCTCCTGCTAGGCGAGACAAAACACAACCGACCCTTGTACTTTACGGGGTACGTCAAAGAAATGCCAGTACACAGAGTTCAAATCGATCCAAGTTCTGCACTCAATCTCATTTCTACTTCGGCACTCGAAGAGCTGGGCATCCCACCTAGCAAGCTAAGTCACACGTCTATATCCATCTTCGGATATGACGGCAACGCTCAAAGGCCTATCGGCAAAATCAAGTTCAAATTGCAAATCGGTGATCTTATTTTTGAAGTCACTGTGTATAAAATAAGGACACCTTCATGATACAATATACTCCTTGGACGCCCCTGGATACATGAGAATGGTGTCGTCCCTTCAACTCTACATCAGTGCATCAAGTTCGTTGGCAACGATGGCTTGATACATCGAATGTTTGCAGACAAAAAGCCCTTCAAAGGTAGAGATGTTCATTTTGCCAATGCTCAAATGTATAAAGATGGAAAAGAAGAACAGGAGGAAAAAAAATTCACTTTGCCGACAATCTCCAGAAAGATAAAGGCAAGGCTCCTCAGCAATCACCGGAGGTAAACAAACCCACCACCAAACTCGAAGTAAGCGGTCAAGCTCCCTTCGTCGTCTCCTTCAAATCTCCAAAGCCTTTGGTAATCACTACCAAAGTAAAAAAGACAAAACAAAAGGCTGGGGGCAAGTTCGCTGTCTCCTTTGTGTCTATTATGTATGACACAGACTCGGAGTCAGAGCCAGAAGATGACACAGCATCAAGCAAAGCCGATACTCAGCAAGATCAGCCCGCTCTCACTCCATTGGAGACACCTGCTGACATAGAAGATCCTACGTCTGCTTCCTTTGTTATTCCGGCAACTTCGCCAGAAGAAAAAGTGATTTACTTCCACAGATCAGGAGCATCTCCCCTGAACTCTCTGCTTGAACCTTTCCAAAACGAAGGTATGCTTCAGCTATCCCTGTGTAGTCCAATGGCACAAGCTATCATGAAGAAAATGGGCTACGATGCTCAAAATCCGACTGGTTTGGGAGGTGGCCGTGGTATTTTCACACCATTGGAACCCACCCTAACCAAAAGTCAACCAGAAGATTGGAAAATCCACCTTCACAAAGGCAAGTTTTCATATGGGTTGGGGTATGATCCTACCACTCCTATGAGACAATTGACACCATGGCTGCAAAGTCACTTTGCCGACCAAGCCTCAACATCTCATTAAGAAATTGATATCCCTGGATATCTCTTTGAGGAGTCACTCGTCAAGGGTCCAGAAAACTCCTCCAATTGGTATAATTTCTCTGATGATAATGAGGAATTGCCCGATGACATAGACGCGCGGTTCTCTGACCCAGAAGAACCATCATCTCCAAAAGAAGTACGCTACTTCAACCCAATTCCAGCAAATGATTGGGACCATCTCATTGCGAGCCTTGAGAAGAACACTGATCAAGAAGATCCATTGACAGAAACAGAGCCTCAGTCTGAAAATTTCTTTGGCACTCCAGAAGGTCTTGTTGAGTTGGAAACCTCCGAAAATACTGTGGAGGAACCACTTTCAAACCTTCCGACAGAAGACCCTGTTCAAAAGATAAACTTGGGAACAACTGATAACCCACGTCCTGTATTCATAAGCAAGAATATAAAGGATAGTGAGTTACCCGAGTATATCTCTTTTCTTCGCGAGTTCGTTGATTGTTTTACATGGTCTTATGCTGAAATGCCTGGCTTAGATCCCAAAGTAGCAGTCCACAAGCTCAACTTGCAAAAAGAAATCAAGCTGTCAAACAAGGCCAAAGAAGATTCCATCCCGACGTGATGGACAAAATTGAACAAGAAGTTCAGAAACTCAAAAACGTCGGCTTCATCCGCGAAGAACAGCATCCTGAATGGTTAACCAACATCGTCCCCGTGACAAAGAAAAATGGGCAGAAAAGGGTCTGTATCGACTACAGAGACCTGAATAATGCATGTCCTAAAGATGAATTCCCGCTTCCCATACTAGAGGTGATGATTGACAACACCTATGGGTTCGAGCGAATGACATTCATGGATGGATTCTCTGGCTACAATCAGATAAAGATGCATCCTGAAGATGAAAGGCACACGTCATTTCGCACGCCATTGGGCGTGTATTGCTAAACTGTCATGCCATTTGGTCTGAAAAATGCAGGTGCAACATATCAGAGGGCTATGATGAAAATATCTCAAGATATGCAGCACAAGACGGTCGAATGCTACGATGACGACCTCACCATCAAAAGTAGAAGAAAAGAAGACCATCTCGACGATCTTCGAGAAATCTTCCTCTGACTTCGCAAACACAAATTGCGGATGAATCCACTAAAGTGCTTCTTCGGTGTCTCATCGGGTAAGTTTCTTGGATTCATAGTACGGAAAGCTAGAATAGAACTTGACCCTACCAAAGTCAAGGCTATCCTGGAAATGCCATCTCCAAAAACCCTAAGAGAATTAAAAGGGCTTCAAGGAAGGTTGGCGTACATCCGAAGGTTCATCTCCAATCTGTCAGGGAAGTGCCGTCCATTTTCTCGCTTAATGAAGAAAGGCGTAGACTTTGTCTGGGATGCTGAATGTGAAAATGCATTTCAAGACATCAAAGCATACTTATGGTCGCCGGCGACCCTGCAAATCCGGGTCGCCGGATTTTGCACCAAAACGTCTGTTTTTCGATTCTTTTCGCGTTTCGGGTGTTCCTGCCTCTGTGATTTTCTGAAAATCTAATGTTTGATGATTGAAAACTGCTGATCTTCACCGACATCTCGGATCCGCCGTCGAAAGCATGAAATCATCACCGATCGCTCCAAGATCGCCAACCGGCTGACCAAGAAAGTACACTTTCTGTCCAACCGATAGTGAAATCGACAAGACAGATGTCACCGACCCACCAACATCAACCAATGTTTGAAATTGCATCGCAATCCGACCTCAAACAATGCGTGGATCCACCTGTGATGATCGCAAGAAGAATCTCAAAAGACGCGGCGCGGCCCGCGACTCTTCACATGTCTTGGCGACCACTTAATGTCGTTAATCGACCCGTTTATGACAAATTAAAGCGGTCATTAACTCATTATTTTGGACGGCCCAATCAGATTCAAGCATTTGGGAGTTATAAATCCAAGCAATCATGGCATTTAACCCATGAAACTCCCATCATCATGAAGCATAAAGGCAATTAAAAGCCCACTACCTTCATCGGCCAATCACAAGCCATGAAAAAGGAGTTACAAAATCAACTTGTAACTCCTCATCAATTCTTTCATCATGGCCATCAATGCCAATAAACACCTCATGGCACCAAAAGCCTATAAAAGGAGGTCCATTCCAAGAAGAAGAAAAAAAGGAAAATAGATCCCAAGTGTAAATTCTGAAAATCCAGAAAATCCAAGAGAGAGACGAAGTCCTGCTGCTTTGCTCCCGGAAGCACCACAAGGTGATCAACGTCCCTTGGGGGGGGGGGGGGGCATCCCCCAAGGTCCCCTCCTTCTCCAACATGGCCTAAACGCGGCTTTTCAGCCTGTTTACTTGGTTTTTCATTAGATATAGGACCTCCTCTTGGTCCTTGTCCTTTAAAAATCCGAGGTTAGGAGCCAAGCCAAAGAATCAAAGCATCAACCGTTCTCATTTGAAGGACGATGGCGAAGTCCATACATGACTTTTGCGACCGTTGATCTCAACTTGTCCCCACAATCTCCTGAGAAGTTAGATCCCTTTTCTTACTTTTCTATTGTAGTTTGTATTTCTTAAACAGACAAAAATAGAAATCACAATTCTTGTCTTTCATATTTGATGAGTTTTGTAAAATTGCCTTTCACGGCAAACAAACAAAAACGCCTCCTACGGTATTCTCAAAAAACAAACTTGTCTCTCTTTTCTTAATATTTATACAATTTAAAAAGTTAGAAAAAATGATTGATTTCCTTTCCACTTGTGAAGGTAAATCTCCGGATCATCACCATTCCAAATTCCAAGTAGAATGTAAATCTGGCATACACGTACAAAAAATGTTTATACCCGCGATTCTCTCTCCTCCGCCGAGACCCAGGTCAGCCCCCGGGGTGCGGAAGGAGAGGACGGAAGATTCCCGAGGGTCCATCAAGCTCTAGCTGGGCTTTGGCGATGAAGGATGTAGTCCCTCGGGCACAGCAGCCAAGTTTGTCTTCTTTGATGCTACGCAAGGACAGAATCTGGACGCGGTCCTCTGCCTGTCGCAATGAAGACTTGAATTTTGCAAGCTCGGCCCCTGTTGAGATGAAGGGTCGACTCTCGGGAGTGCAGGCTTCAGCATGCTTTTGCGTAGGCCTAACGATGCAGGATTTGATTTTGGGCTTGTAGGAGCAAGCCGGCTCATGATGATTTTGTTGGTTTTTTTGGTGGAGGGTAGGTTTCTCCTCTTTCATGTAAGAGAGACGGTAAAACCGATTCTCCTTGAGAGGGGTCAGGTATGCTGGCTTTGCAGATGTTCGGGACCTCCGTTGCTTTGGTGAAGATCTCGGGGACCAGGTTTTGGGGTAAACCTGATTTCTTGTGGGTTGAGGCTTCGTGGAAGTGCCACGGGCTTCAGGCTTCTTGGTGTTCGCCCTTGGTGCCATGTTAGTGACACGTTGCGGGGCGGTTTTCTGCTTCTTCGCAGGTACTGTTTCTTCTGCGGGGAGTGGGAATGGTCCCAGCGACCCGAAGATGATAGTTCGGGGAGTTGAAGTTGACCCGGTGTTTGGAGAGTTGTCGAGGGAGATGACGCTTCGGCAACTGGCAGGGCGCTTATGCTTGTTTTGTTTGTCTTGAAGCATAAGCTGGTACTTGTTCTCATCGAAAGTGATGGTCAATGAAGCTGTCATTGTTAGTTTTGGAAAACTTCTGAAATAAGACCAAATCCATTAGTAATCACAAGAATATGGTGATCATAAATGGAAAACAACTATGGTTTTGTCTTTTCAAATCACTTGAGGGGACATGGCCCAGCCCAAGAAAGTTGAAGAAGGCAAAAAGCCATAGAGGATACAATTGTTCTAAAATGCAAGTATGGTAGGCTCAGGGTGAGCGTACCAGTGACTGCTAGAACCAATTGTGGTCCTAAATTCAAATTACCGAGAAGTAAAGCTCACTCGAGGTAAAATGATATAAGGTTGGAGATACAAATGTGTCGGTCGCGAATACAGTAGACCCGAAAGGGCGTACTAGCACCACTAGGCACAAATGTTGCAAATCGCATCCTTGGGAAGGACACGAGATGGGATTTTTTTTGAAAGGTCAGATTTGGATTCATAAAGGAGAGCAAATGGTATTCCAATCCGAACCACAACTCAACATTTCTGCGAGCGTTAAATCCAAAAAGGAAGGAACCAAGATTTCTCTATTCTAAATTCAAAAGTGACGGAAGTTTTTTTTTTTTTTGAAAGGTCAAGATTGAATTCATCAAAAAGAGCAAATGGTGTTCCAATCCGAACCACAACTCAACATTTCTGCGAGCGTTAAATCCGAAAAGGAAGGAACCAAGATTTCTCGATTCTGAACTCAAAAGTGACGGAGTTTTTTTGAAATGTCAAGATTGAATTCATCAAAGAGTGTAAATGGTGTTCTAATCCGAACCACAACTCAACATTTCTGCGAGCGTTAAATCCAAAAGGGAAGGAACCAAGATTTCTCGATTCTAAATTCAAAAGTGACGGAAGTTTTTTTTTTTTTGAAAGGTCAAGATTGAATTTACCAAAGAGAGCAAATGGTGTTCCAATCCGAACCACAACTCAACATTTCTGCGAGCGTTAAATCCGAAAGGAAAGGAACCACGATTTCTTGATCCTGAACTTAAAAGTGACGGAGTTTTTTGAAAGGTCAAGATTGAATTCATCAAAGAGAGCAAATGGTGTTCCAATCCGAACCACAACTCAACATTTCTACGAGCGTTAAATCCGAAAAGGAAGGAACCAAGATTTCTCGATTCGAAATCCAAAAGTGACGAAAGTTTTTTTTTTTGAAAGGTCAAGATTGAATTCATCAAAGAGAGCAAATGGTGTTCCAATCCGAATCACAACTCAACATTTCTGCGAGCGATAAATCCGAAAGGAAGGAACCAAGATTTCTCGATTCTAAATTCAAAAGTGACGGAAGTTTTTTTTTTTGAAAGGTCAAGATTGAATTCATCGAAGAGAGCAAATGGTGTTCCAATCCGGACCACAACTCAACATTTCTGTGAGCGTTAAATCAGAAGGGGAAGGAACCAAGATTTCTTGATTCTGAACTCAAAAGTGACGGAATTTTTTGAAAGATGCACATAGGTTTCTAATTCGATCTTATGAAACCTTAGTAGATAGATCAGCCCCCAAGTAAGGGTAGGATTACTTAATGAACCCATTTGAAGGACCCTTCTCTCGAACAGTCGAGCTGTCTCAACACTCTGAACAAGGCTTTTCTTAATCCACTTTAGTCAAAGAGCGCAATCGGTGCAACTTTAGTGGTTTTTTTTTCTTTTTTTTTTTTTTTGAAAGGTTTCTAATGAACTTATCAAAGAAAACAAGTGGTGTTCCAATCCGAACCACAACTCAACATTTATGCAAGCGTTAAATCCGAAAGGGAAAAACCAAAGTTCCTTTGAATTTGAATTCAAAAGAGAGAAGATTGATTTTTTTTTGTTTGAAATTATGTTTTTTTTTTTTTTTGAAATCCCAATTGAACTCATCAAAGAGAAAAGATGGCCCAATCCCCGTTATGAACAATAGCTGCAAACATTTCTGTGAGCTATCAAATTCAAAGAAGAGAGGATCAAGATTTCTCAAAATTGAATCCAGGAAAAGAAATCAGATTTTTTTTTTTTTTGAAATGAGAAAGAATAACCAAAATCCCATCTCATGTTTTTTCTTTTAGATGCAAAATGCAACATAGGCCACCAACTCAAAAGGAGCCAAGGGATCAAAGCATCACGTTCTCAAGTCAACAGTGTCCCACCGGGCATGCCAACTTGATGGACTCTCAGAATCTTCCCGTCCTCTCCTTCCGCACCCCGGGGGCTGACCTGGGTCTCGACAAAGGAGGGAAAACGCGGGTATCAACATTTTTGTACGGGTATGCCAGATTTACTTTCTACTTGGAATTTGGAGTGGTGATGATCTGGAGATTCACCTTCACAAGTGGAAAGGCAATCAGTCATTTTTTCTAACTTTTCAAATTGCATGAATATTAAGAAAAGAGACAAGTTTGTTTTTTTTTTTAAATGCCGTAGGAGGCGTTTTTTGTTTGTTTGCTGTAAAAGGCAATTTTTACCATGAAAGGCGATTTTACAATACTCATCAAATATGAAAGACAAGAATTGTGATTTCTTTTTGTCTCTTTAAAAAATACAAACTACAATAGAAAAGGAAGAAAAGGGATCTAACTTCTCAAGAGATTGTGGGGACACGTTAAGATCGACGGTCGCAAGTCATGTATGGACTTCGCCATCGTCCTTCAAATGAGAATGGTTGATGCTTTTATTCTTCGGCTTGGCTCCTAACCTCGGTTTTTTAAAGGATAAGGACCAAGAGGAGGTCCTATATCCAATGAAAAAGCAAGTAAACGGGCTGAAAAGCCGCGTTTAGGCCATGTTAGAGAAGGAGAGGACCTTAGGGGGGTGGGCTCCCAAGGGACTTTGATCACCTTGTGGTGCTTCTGTCGGTAGAGCAGCAGGACTTGATCAGGATTTCTTCGGAAGAATGCAAGTGTGCAGACCAGTGGAAAGTTGGAAAAAGTTCAAAGGTTGCAAAGTTGTTTTTCTCTTTGGAAGGACCTCCTTTTATAGGCTTTTGATAGCCATGAGGTGATTATGGGCATTGATAGCCATGATGAGAGAATTGATGAGGAGTTACAAGTTGATTTTGTAACTCCTTTTTCATGGCTTGTGATTGGCCGATGAAGGTAGTGGGCTTTTAGTTCCCTTTAATCTTCATGATGATGGGAGTTTCATGGGTTTAATGCCATGATTGCTTGGATTTGTAACTCCCAAATGCTTGAGTCTAATTGGGCCGTCCAAAATAATGAGTTAATGACCGCATTAAGTTGTCATAAACGGGTCAATTAACGACATTAAGTGGTCGCCAAGGCATGTGAAGAGTCGCGGGCCGTGCTGCGCCTTTTGAGATTCTTCTTGTGATCATTGCAGGTGGATCCACATGTTGTTTGATGCCGGATCGCGATCCTATTTCAGACATTGGTTGATGTTGGTGGGCCGGTGACATCTGTCTTGTCGATTTCACGATCGGTCAGATAGAAAGTGTATGTTTTCAAGCATCAAATTTTGGATTTTCAGAAAATCACAGAAGTCGGAACACTTGAAACGCGAAAAGGATCGAAAAAATTGCGATTTGGTGCAAAATTCGGTGACCCGGATTTGCAGGGTCGCCGGCGACCATAGGGTTTTGCCCTTTTCGGTCGCCAAGCTTCGTTTTCGGCTGTTTTTTCATCTTTTTTGTTCCTTCTTTCTTCTATATTTTTCTTGACATTTTTCCTCAATTATTGAATTGATTTTCTTGGAGAAATCCTGACGAGAGCCCGCACAAAACCGGAACACAAAGTTTTCCATTTTTCGGGAAAGCCGAAGACTTTATAGCCGATTTTCCGTCAAGAGTTGAAACTAGGTCAAACGATGCTGGAATGACCTGAAAATTGAGGTGAAGCTTCTTGAGCAGTGGATAGGTCCAACCATGGGATTTTGAAGCCGTTTGGGGTCCCATCGATGCTTGACTTGATTTTGCTGCGGGGAAAAATGTCGAGCTTTGATAAGTGGTCAAACGATGTCCGATTGACCTGAAATTTGATGGGGAGCCTATTAGAGTCATTTTGGGAGGACCCATTAGCTCCATTTTGGATGTCATGGTCCCGGGTTGCTCCGCCGCCGGTAGGCTTGATTTTCTTTCGGAGCATCGAAACCTGGTCAAACGTTGTCGGAATGACCTGAAATTCGGCGTGCAACCTTTTGGAAGCATGTTGAAGCCACTCATGTGTTTTGTTTGATGAGTGATGGCTTCGGTGGTTCTCGCCACCGGGAGACTTGATTTTGCTGCTCGAGCATTGGTTTCAAACGTTGTCGGTTTGACTTGAAATTTGGCATAAAACCCTTTGGAGACATGTTGGAGTCATCCGTAGGCTCTGATCAAAGTTTTGGTGTCTTTGATGATGTCGCCGCCGGAAGCACTTGTTTAGCTGTCGGAGAAGTGAAGTTGGGCCAAACGATGTCGGAATGACCCGAAACCTCAGGTGTACCCCTCTTTTAGCTGTCTTGAAGGATCTCTCAGTTTCTGTCTGATTCTGACAAAATCTGATGCTTGAAGTAGCCTTGCTTGTTTTTTTAGCAGGATTCAGCTTCACGAGGACATAGTGACTTTTTTGGTGTCAACATTCCCGCGTAGGATTTTCCACGTATAAGTTCTTGTGTTCTTCTCTCTGTGTGATTGTTGGCTTTTAATATTGGTTAGGATTTAATGTAATAGGGATAGTTTTGTTAGGAACTTAGCCTATGTTAAGGTTGGTTATTTTAATTGGTATCAAAGCGGGTTATACTAATTTGTTTTGTGATCTTTTGAGATACAATCTCTAATAGATTTCAACAGAGAAGGAACGTCCACTGCTAAGCCCCCTCTCTTAGATGGAACCAATTATGCTTACTGGAAGGTAAGGATGATTGCTTTTCTTAGGGCCATAGATATCAAGTTTGGAATGCTGTTGTGGATGGATATTCTAATCCCACTATGATTGTAGATGGGCAAACTATGAAGAAACCCAAAGTCCAATGGTCTGATTTTGAAAAATCTAAGTGAAATTGCAATAATAAGGCTATCAATGCTATCTATAATGGAATTACCCCAGCAAAATTCCATAGAAATTTTGCATGCCCTAATGCGACGGCGGCTTGGGATTTGCTTCAAACTATTCATGAGGGAACGGATACGGTCAAACAGAAAAAACTTTAAAACCTGACAACTGCTTTTAGGACAATTAGAATGAAGGATTCCAAAACTTTTGATGAATTCAACACCAAGTTGAGTAAAAATATGAATACCTATTTTAATCTAGGAGAACCTATTCCTCAGCCAATGATTGTTAAGAAAATTCTGAGGTCTCTTTCTGAACTTTTTCTTCTAAAAGTGGTTGCTGTAGAAGAATATTAGAATTTAAATTCTCTTACTGTTAAAGAACTAGTCGGTAATCTACTGACCAATGAGGGAAATCATTGTCAAATAAAAAAGGGAAAGGACATAACTCTTATGTCCTCAAATTTTGTGGAATATAGTGAAAACTGTGACTCTAGTTGCGACTCTGAGGATGCTAGGTTTGAGGCCTACTTTGCTAAGAAACTTAAGAAGATGTGGAAGAATGGAAAGTCTTTCGCCTAGAAGGATTCTCAACATCCTAAGGCACTTTCAAAAGGGAAATTTGTGCCAAAAATTGAAAAGAACCAATCTACTGGTTCACCTAAGCCATTTAAATGCTTTGAATGTCAAAGTTTTGGTCACACAGCTGCCTAGTGTGCCAATTGTAGGGACAAAAGCAAAGGTAAAGTCCTAAATGTTGCTTGAGATGAGTATTCATGACGATGTCTCTGAATCTGATTCACCTTCAAGTGAGTCTGGGAAATTTATTGCCTTCATGGCACTTTCTAACACCTTCACTGTGCAGGGATCTAAGCCAGACGATGAATTGGAAATTAATGAATTTAATGAATTCTCTGATGAAGAACATGATAGTCATGAAGATTATCAAAAACTGTTTCTTTAATCTGTCAAGATGTCAAAAAATAAGTGAGAAAAGAGCCTTGAAACTAAAGGCACTGGAAGAAAAGAATGTTTCACTTCAAGTGACCTTGATAGAGTCTCAATATAAGGTAACTCACCTGGAAAATCAAAGTACCACCTTATCTAACAAGTTAATTGTTGCAGGTCAAGAGAATGATCGCCTAAAACAACAATCTCAATAATTTGAGTCCGCGTTGGTGAAATTGCAAAATGAGCTGAATTTGTGTAAGTTCGAAAAAGATGATTTCACTGAAAAATTGAAGATGGCTCTTACATAAATGAATTCAGCAAAAGCGTCAATAAATAGGATGAATACCGGATCAATGAAGCTAAATGAAATCCTAGGATGTCAAAAGTCTGTTTCTTCAAAGACCGGTAGTGGTTATGTTCCTGTAGCTTCTTTATCAAAAGACAAAGGCAAGTCTGCTTTTGTTCAAGGACCCACTATGACTGTAATGCCTACAATTTATTCAAATACTACACACTTAAATTACAATTATGGAAGATATGTGCCCAACTCCAATTTTGTTCCCATATGTCGCTTCTGTGGGATCAAAGAGCACATTCGACCACACTGTAATAAATTAAGAAATCATCAAAGAAATCAACTGAGGAAGAAATTTGTTTCTCCTCAACAAGTCAGTACTAAGACCATCTGGGTCTGTAAATCTGATTTTCACTGTCATGTGGCCCTCACTGCACTCAGTGCAAAAAATTCGGATGTGTGGTATTTGGATAGTGGTTGTTCCAGGCATATGATAGGAAATAAAGCCCTTTTTACCTCCTTGGATGACTATAATGGAGGAAGTGTCCGCTTTAGAGATAAAGGTAAGGCCAAAGTCATCGGAAAAGGTACAGTGTCAATTTCAAGTATGTCCAAATTAAAAAATGTTTATCTAGTTGATTGATTGAAAACAAACTTGCTCAGTATAAGTCAATTGTGCGATAACAACCACAAAGTACACTTTTCATCAAATGAATGATTATTGTAGATAAATAAGGGAAAACTACACTACATGGAAAGAGAAACCCTGACAATTGCTATGTGGTGTCCCTAGAAAATGACTTGGCTTGCAATTCTGTAACCATTAGCAATGCCGATATGTGGCATCAACGTCTAGGTCACGTCGACCACAAAGATTTGGAAAGGTTGTCCAAAATGAAATTGGTTCGTGGGCTGCCTAAAGTTCAAGAGGCCCAAAACATTGTGCGTGGCCCATGTCAGTTAGGGAAACAAATTAGATCCTCATATCCTAAGATTGTTGAGACCCCTAGAATTGCTACATATGGATCTCATGGGTCCAACAAAGGTTGAAAGCATTGGTGGTGAAAAAGAATATATTTTTCTTACTGTATATGACTTTTCAAGATTGACTTGGGTTCGGTTTACTCCATTTGATCTCATTTATTTCTCCCATTCATGTAAATGTGCTTAGCTCTTGAATTAGTTTGATTCAACTTTTCCTATTTTGGGTCTCATTTGAAATATTCGATTTTACACAACACTTGATATATTCTTGAGTGATCTCTTGCTTCAACCATGATTCTTATCTTGCTTATCTCCATTTGGTTGACATTGAGGTTTGGATGAAGAAGTTTTGCTTACATCTATACTTGGAGGTTGATAATAGTTGGTTTCTTATGTGCTTTTGTGTGTTCATTGGTTCTTTTCCAACTACAATGTCCATTTTATACATGGAAGCAATGCTCATCCTCTATTGCTTGTTTAGAGAGTTTTTGATCTTATACACACTCTTGTTCATCATGTGTTCTATACTTGTTCTATGTGTGCTCTCCAGGAGTTTGTGAAAATTCCTCAAAGAAGTTTTCTTTTGAAATGGCTCCCAAGAAAAGGACAAATGTTGCCGGATTTTTCTCTTCTTCACGATTTGATGCTATCTTGTTCCCTTCCTTAGCCAAATATGAAGCATACGAAGAACTCTTTGCTAATCGTGCTGTTGGCTTGGAAAGACCCATTGATGACTCATTCAAATCTACTAAGGAGTATGGGACTATAATGAGAAGAAGATGGAACTCTCTCTACACTGTTGACATAGCTAAGATCAATGTGAGCTGGGTTAGAGAGTTTTGCTGCAATATGACTATTAGAGATGGTGATTTCACCACCTTTGTACGTCAAAAAACTTTTGTCATCTCTCCATTAGTGTTGGCCCATTTTATTGACATTGAAGAACCAGAGGAATGGGATTACCCTCTTCCCCCAAATCAGCCTCTTGACAGGAGCCTCTTTAATGATTTTGGGACAGAATTGGTTGGTGCTCGTCATCTGTGGGCTACCAGTGTTCTTGTGCATGGTATTTTGCAATCCAAATACCGGTTTCTGAATTGGTTCTACTCTGTAAATTTAGAACTGCATGTCCATATTGCAACCATTAAGCATCAACAAGGCATGGCTCTCTATTGTATTGGAATGGGGAACAATGTGAACGTCCCAATGATGATTTACAATGTCATGTTGAAGATTCCCAGTGCTGTAAATAATACCACTCTACCATTTGGTGTTCTGATTACTCGGTTTTTGATGTCTAAGGACGTCGATTGGCGCCAACTTAATAAAGTTTAGAGGATTCGAGGAGCTATGAATCACTGTTCTCTGCAACAATCAGAAGCTCATCTGACTGAAGGCGATGTAGTGATGGTGATGATGAAGCGGCTGAGGGGGAGTAAGACGATGTCTCAGTTCGTTTGACGAGCCTTGAAAATGAAGTTCATGCTCTGAATGAGAATATGAATGCTCGTTTTAACGCTGTGTATGAAAATATGAATGCTCGTTTCCGAAATGTGATGAATCCCTGGCTGCCATTCTTGCTCATTTAGGAAATCAGCGATATCTTCTCGTTGCATTTGAACCAAACAGTATTTGCTTGGACCAATTTACTTTTTGGAATATTTCTCCATTTATGTTTATTCTAGTTTTAACTGCAGTGGTACAATCTTTGTTATTTCTGCTTAGTTTAGCATTATCTGCACTCACTAGTTGAACTACTTTTAATCTTTGGTATTCATGAACAAAAAGGGGGAGATTTATTATGATGACTTTTATGTTGTTTTATGCTATGCTGCTGCCTTATCTTTTATGATTTATAATTATGATGATTGTGATACTTTTACATTTGCTCTTCTTTGAATGAGTATCAGTGCAGGCATCTCTAGAGCATTTTTTGAAGCCTCAAATCATAAACATGTCTTGGGTCTTGGTTGTCTCTTTGGGTAGGATTTTTTGTAATTAGGTTGTTTTGTCCATGAATTGCCAAAAGGGGAGATTGTAAGGTCTTATGAGTGAGTTATCTAATTCATTAGGTTATGGACAAAACCAGGAATCAAATATGTAATTTTCTAGATGGATTGCTCCCAGAGAGAATGGATAAAGGAGTACAATGCCTTTGGGTGCTCGAGCGCGCCACTACCCGTTCGAGCGGACTCAGGCAACATATCCTCACAGCAGCTGCCTTTGTTTTAGTCAGCCTTTAAGCCCAAGACAGCAGCCTCACGCGCTCGAGCGCGCATACTTGCGCTCGAGTGGCTAGGCAAAGAGAATATAGGATCTTGACGAATTTTCTTCTCTTTGTACTAATCCGATTATGAGATGACCTAACCATGTATAAGAGGCACAGATACTCGTTCAGAAACACTTCTTCTGCACCTCTCTCTTCTTTGAAGCCCTAGCATTATTCAGAAAGTGATCTAATTTTCTCCAAAGCTGTTATTTTGCTGATCTGAAGTTCTAAGCATTCAAAGTCTTCTTCTCATCTGAGATAGAATCATCTTGAAGAGGCATTCGAGGTGATTCATTCAAGCACGGCGAAGGTGTACGGCGAGCAGTCAACAAGTGAGCAAAGTCCTTAAGTTGAGTCACCAACTAGGAAAGGGTGTGAGTTCTTAATTGTAGCTTTCATTTGATTTAGTGCTTGGTTGTCTGTTGGCCTAGACAATAAGGCCTGTGGTTTTTTCCCGAGTAGGGTTTTCCACATATAAGTCCTTGTGTTCTTCTCTCTGTGTGATTGTTGGCTTTTAATACTAGTTAGGATTTAATCTAATAGAGATAGTTTCGTTGGGATCTAAGCATCTGTTAAGGCTGGTTATTTCATAAGGAGACATTCTAGCCTTGTTGATTTTACTCTATTTCTCGTAAAAAGTGACTTACCTTTTTAAATTTACACCAAGCATGACCGTGCACAAAATACATTATGCTATTTGGAGTTGATTTTGTGTGTTTTTTTAGTCTCTTTGTAAGCATAGAATGCATAAAAATTTATGGTCAAATCAACTCCATGGAAGGATATAAAGTAAAGATGCTAATGAGAACTTTACTTTCCTAGAGTTTGAATTACTACAAGGTAGGGTATTTGTTTCCAATCTTCACTTTCAATTGGGATTGAATGGTCTTTTTTTGAATATTCACTTTTGTTTCTTCATTTCTAACCCCTTATGGAAATACATTAATATTATACATAGGAATTCAGTTACATGAAGCAAACATTCTCTTAGGAAAAAGAAATCCTGCCTTTTGGATTCCTCATGTTATAAATGAGAAGGGATGACAATGAGTCTGGTATAAATGGGGATCGGCCCATACCCACTCCTCTTAGGGGTGAGTTTGGTAGTGCTTTCATTGGTGTGGAGTGGGTTTAAGTTTTGTTGTCCTAACCTGCCCTGCCCCAAATATATGATATATGCATACTTATTACAAAATTGACAGACAACACTTATGTGATGTAGGTGGTTTTGTGCCTTAACTTAAGGCATGAAGGAAGAAAAGGTGTTGTGTTCAATCTTTAACACACTCATTTTCATTTATTTTAATATATTATAAAATCTTTAAGCTTTTAATTTGACCTGAACCAACCTAATGGGGCTGGTTTGGTTGCACATCGATCCCAATGACCCATCACTGGGCGGGTTGGATTTGGATGAGATAAATTTGAGACCGGACACATTCGGGTTTACCCCAATCCGTATCAAACCCGCCCCGTTGAATGTGCCCCAAAATTGAATGGATGAACTACTAACCAGCAATGAAAAATGTTGAAATTTCCACTGAGCCGAAGAATTGAGAATATTGTCTAACAATTGGAAGGTCCCTTAAAGAAACATAATTATTAAAATCGAGTGCAATATGTGCTACTTCTGAGTACAATCTAGTTGTCTGGGGCGGAACCAGACATTCTTTTTTGAAGGAGCCAAAGTATTTAAATACCTAAAGAAATTCTAATAAATCAAGCATAATTAAACTAGGGCATCATAACTTAGCATTGAACAACAATTTTATCTACGATGGATATAATTTTAATTGAATTAGAAAAATTGTAATAGTAGAACATTAATAGGAAGTCATTTTGAGTGGATTAGAGTTTAAATATGAGCCCCATGATTGACAAGAAATAATGATGTATGGATGATAAATATATTTACAATTGCAAAAATACAAAGTAAAAGAAATATCTAGATGAAGGGGTTGCTTTTTTCAGCCCTTCTTCTTTGTGCCTGAACAAAAAACATTCAGAACTTCATAAGTTTTTTACAACATCTCCAAGCCTATATGATGACACAAGTTCTTTGCCTCTCTCTGATCAGATTATCACAATCTCAAATCGGGCTATATGGTTGGTGGCGACGAACGAGTCTACATTGGGTAAATAGTTCCCAATCTATCTATTCTGCTTTTATATTTTATTTTTCTTCTTTCTTCCTTCCTTCCTTCTTTTCCTTTCATTTCTTCTTTCGTTTTTCCCAAAATCAGCTACTATTTTTTTCCCTTTATTTTGGGAACCCAAAATCATATTGTTAGTGATTAACTTGCTAATGATGGTGGTGCCATCCATTAAAGGATGGCCACAAGATGGAGTGGCCACAGTACCTATATAAAGGGAATCTTAAATCAGAGGAGGGCCATGGCCTGCTGGCCCCTCCCTAGTCCCGCCCCTATCTGAGGCTTTTTTTTTTTTTTTGAGACTTATCCATAAAGGTGTCCATTCCACCTGCCCCATCCCCCACTTATAAATAGTCATTTAATTAGTGAGCCATATGCGGTAGACAATTATATTATATTTCTTATATATGAAAGAGGCTGATTTCAATTGAGTATTCAATCTGCATTTGTTTAATTGATTTTGACGTTCCAAATTTTTCTTGACTCCTCCCACGCCCTTCTTCATTTTACTTTCTTATTCCTTACCATATTAGACTGGCTTTAATCCTTACCATACTAAATCAGCCTTAATCTCTCATTTAATATTATTGAAGGCAATACAATGAGATCTCCTTTAACGCCTCTTCCCTTCACCAAAACGCCTCTCACCTTTTACTTCTTAAAACCCACTTTCTCCTGTACAACAACCTAGGTTCGTTCTGACCCTTCTCCCTCATCTTCATCATCACTCATTCAACTGTAAAACGATTGAAGTCATTATTTCTCCTATGATAATTCCTAATCCAATTAGCACAAGGTTGGTTTAAAGGTATTAGGCTCTCTCCAATTTTCTTTTTATTATTTTTTTTAAATTTTGTCACATCCTTGAATTTTATCGGAGGGAAGTTTTGTAGAAGCAACGGGAAGAATTGCTCATATACCCTTTAGTGAGGTTTATTTGGGTCGAATTATAAATGCTCTAGCTAAACCCATTGATGGGAGAGGTGAAATTTTAACTTTTGAATCTTGGTCAATCGAATTTCCTGCTCCATGTATTATTTCGAGACGTTTCGTATATGAGCCTCTTCAAACAAGACTTATTGCTATTGATTCGATGATCCATATAGGACGCGGTCAGCCAGAATTAATTATTGGGGACAAACGGACTGGAAAAACATCATATATGAAAGGGGTTGATCACAATTGAGAACTTAGCCACATTGACATTGACTACCAAATTGATCTTGAACCCATTTAAATCCTCTAAACCATATCTCTATCTATCCCCTCATCTCCACTCAACCGTTTCTACCAGAAACATAACTCTCTTCCTCTTCTTTATTTCACCCTTTCATGAAATATTTATGGAAAATATCTTATAACAGTAGTATCATTGATACAACGACGATAACACAACCAACACATTTTTAGCATGTAGGACATATGGTTATTGTTAGACCCTAAGTTGTGTTTGCAATTTGATGTCCAACATTTGCATCATGATCATCTCATATCATTTCTCAAAGGTTTATCTTGAAAATCACAGGATTTAAATCAACTTGCTCAAACTTTGTTTTAAACCTTTTGGTTGATTTTAGTCTTATTTTGAAAAGCTTTTTTTGAGAAAACCTTGTCTCAATCACCTTTACATTCTATGTTTCAAGAGCTTTCAAAAGTTAGAATTTTCTTGTAAACTCAGATCTTCAAAAAACAGTCTGACCATATTGTCGGTCAGCCTGTCGGTTAACCGACCTTGGACCGAAGCCTAACCGAACTCACTCGGTTAGCTTTTCTGAATGGTGTTTCAGTTGTCGGTTAAGTGTCGGTTAACCGACAATAGAAAATGGACTAACCGAACATCTTGTCGGTCAGATTTCCAGAGAGCTGCATTGTCATATATTTTACACGTCGATCAGAATGTTGGTCAAGGATCGGTTAACCGACGTTGCTTCTGATCCTGACCGAAACTCTCTCGGTTAGATTTCCAGAGAGGTGTTTTCTGACCCTCTTTCATTGTCGGTTAGGGTGTCGGTCAGGCTTCGGTTAACCGAACGTGTCGGCTAACCGAACCATGCTTTTTGGTCAGCAAAATTTCAAAATTATGACCGTTGGGGGTGTCGGTTAACCGACCCCTGGATGTCGGCTAACCGACATATAGCCTTTGGGCCAAAATTTCTATAAAATAAAGTTCATTCCAAGGCCAAAACGGATGATTCAAGAAGCCATTTCTGAGGTGTACGAAGGCAAATCAAAGGGAATGAACTAAGAAGGCCAAAGGATCATTAAGTAAAGCTAAGCTTGGATTAATGAAGTTCAATCACCAAGTAAGCTTTGACTTTTCCTAATCATATGTTTTTATGCGTTGTCTAAATTATTGGTAAATGATTTTTAGCATATTAACTATGATGTGTTGAATCCATTCCTCTCTTAATCTTTGATTTAAGTTATTGGATTCTTCACCTTGATTCAAATCAAGTTTGTGGTAGAAAACTTCTTAGACATGTTTTATCAAAATCTTCAATTTATGTTATAACATGTTTCACTAACTTGTATGAATCTTCTTTGTTGTTTTCAATCTTTAAAACTTTAGTTGAATTACTTTGATTTTGAAAACAACATATCATGCATCACATGTTTAGACATAATTAATTTCATACAACTTGCAAGCTTTGGATTTTCATATCTTCACCGAGTTTGTACTTTGTTCATGTGATTTGCATATCACTTCAATCAAATCATTTTATGTGCATTAAACTTTTAATTGCTTCAAAGCATAAACTGATTGAGCTTTCATTTTCAACTTGATTGAAGCTTTCACACACACACATCATGAGCATTCATCTTTGTAAGTTATAGTGTGTTGTGTGAGTTGATTATCACTTTCTCATTCGCCTATTTTAGAGGCAATATATATTGTACTTAATGTATTTCTCTCCTAGTGTTTAGACACCATCTTGAGAAAGAAAAACTATTTGTATGTAAGGTTTTTGCTAAGCCTAAGAAAAGCAAAGTGTAAAAGGTTATTGCTTAGCCTATAAAAGCACATTGTAAGGTTATTGCTTAGCCTATTAAAAGCATAGTGTTTAGGGTTATTACTTAGCCTTTTGTAAAAGCATAAATAGTGGAAATTCGGTGGGGTGTGTGATCACAAGCCGGTAGTGGATGTAGGCATTGAGGCCGAACCACTATAAATCTTTGTGCAATGGTGAATGACTTGCGGTGATTGATTTGTTTATCTTCCGCATCTTTTCATGTTATCATCATTAGTTGGAGTTTAATTTGAAGAAAATTAAAATTGGCAATCAATTTGTAGCTAACCCCACCCACCCACCCCCCCCCCCCCCCCCAAGGGTAAGGATCCGGAACTTTCAGTTATATATATATATATATATATATATATACATAATTAAGAAAATTCTATTTTTGACAATATTGATAAAAATACCCTATATATATGCACAAAAGAAAGTGTACACTAGGACTTGCTCTAGTAGTTTTCGTAATATCATCTCCACAAAACCCGAAATATAAGTTTATCATTAAGATTATCTTAATTTATTTAATATTATATTTGATAATGATATTTGTAACAATGACCCTTAGGCATAGGTGGCTAATGTCCAACACTCAATAGCTCCCCTTTTCCTTTATTTTTCTTATTTTCTTCTTATTGGGTAAAAGGATCATAGCATTAAAGTTAAAAGATAAAAAACAAAAAAGCCCCTTCCCTCTTCCCCATACAAAAAGAGATCATATAAGGATAGAGCTGAAAAAATTGTTCTTCGGTGCCATTTTGATGGCTGAAGTAAACTAAAACCTGAGGCCATCTTGAACTCGGCTCAGGTTAAAGTCTATAGACCAATACTTACCCTAAACCCAACCGTTTCACTACCAAACCGTCCTCAAATTGGAGATTATTGTATTTTAAATTTCTTATAAGCTTCTTCCATCTCAAAAAAATTAAACATAAATAGCATATCTCATGTTTCATATAAAATTTTAAAATTTTTTATTAATTATTTATTTAAAATTTTAATTGTGTGACTTTTAAGAAAGCCTATTATTCCGTATTTCGTGATTAAGACACTTGACATAGCATACTATCTATGATTATAATTTAATGCCTATAAGTTTTTCAGTTTTGAGAAATATTTTTATTTTAGATTTTATATAATATAAATATATTATATCAAAATCACTCTTTTTATTTATATCATAAAATAAAATTATATTTTCTATGAATTCTATTGTCCTTGCTAAGCATGGGTGTGTTTTACTAGTATAAAAGAAGAATGAAGTCTCCTCCTAGGAGAACATTACCCTCATTATTACCTTTTTTATTTAACGGTAAATCTTTTTATGTCACCATCTGAATAAATTTTGATGACGTCTCATTCACTTAAAGGGCTTTCATTTTGAGCAGGTTCTTCTCCAAGTTGAAGCTAGCCTTAGAGGATTGGGACTCCATACACTCTTAATTTCCTTGAGGCACCCAGCCACGGCCAAACAACCACCTTAAGGAGGAGGAGGAAAAAAAAAAAAAAAAAAAAACATGACATGACCAACCGGTGGTAAGGGTGTTTCATTTTCACCACCCATGCCAGGCATGCAAGATCATGGTCCCTCGTTTGAAAAGTATCCTTGAGTGTAGCAGATGGCTTAGCATACAATTTAATTTTTTATTTTTTATTTTTTTGCGATTTTCTGGTGGGTTCGGCAAGGAGCCCATCTCCCATGGCTCATTATGCAAGAAGATTTAGAGGTGCATAAGTTAGTTATTATTATCTTAATTCTCATTTTTCAAAGTTAGTTAGAAGATTTGAGCTGGAGTGTCGGCTGACCCATAACTCCAATGGCATGTTATGCTATTTTTTTACAAGTCTCTTTCTCATTTTCATTTGAGATGGGCTAATGTCAACTTAGATTCGGATCGATAAAGATCTTTCCTATAACTACTCCCTTTCTCCTATTTATTTATTGAGACTGACCAATATCAACTCGGAATGATACCCTTCCTCGCATTAGTGTTTATACATCTAGCTAGGCGCACATGGGCTCAACCTAAGAAGCAAAACAATCGGTATTTAAGGAAATGTCAATGCAACCACAATTACCGTCTCTCTCTCTCTCTCTCATGTGAACTCTTTTTTACGTTTAATTGGTTTCAGGGTCCATTTGTAGTTCCTCTGTTCAGGATCACTTACTGATTTAAGTAGGGCTTTGTGTCTAACCGAATTTATTTATCCAAGTAAATACTATATTATAGCAATAAGTATCATATATATTATGATATATTATAATACATAATCTATCGCATTATATTTATGTACATATTATAATGATTATGGCACAACGAGTGCGCATCTTGCGCACCAGGGGTGGGACCCACTTGATGGTCCATCCAACTGGGCCACACACACCTTGAATTTCACATGGACCCCATCTTTTCCACCCATCCAAATGTACGAGACCATGGGACACATTGTACACCATTAAACTTATAGAGCATAGAGGAGATGATAGAGTTTAGAGATGGGGTTGATTTTTCAGAGAGATGAAGGGGCCAGGGAGATCTTTCGATCCCCCTAGTCCAAGTCTTAGGTGGGGGGCATGTAGGCCCCATGTTGAGGCATGCACACGGATCTAGTAAACGAATCGTGCACTGGATCAATACTCATATATATATATATATATATATATATATATATATATAGGTGACTCAAACACAAATTGAATATCATATTGGATCATATATCATCCTTAACAATCCTATTTACATGTTTAGATAATTACTCTCTTTATTTAATAGTAATTACATTATTCTTATAATCTTAGAAAATTACATTGTAGTGCCTACATGTTGATTGTTAATTAGATATTCATGATGTGATTTAAGAGGTATATCAATTGTTCTTAGTTTAATTTATTATTTTTAAATAATTATCCAGGATAAATCTGGACGTGGGTCCTCACAGACTACTCAAAATTCAAATTCTTGCTTTGGTGTAACTACTTGAGTGAGTTGAGTTGGGTAGTGGGGCTACTCAAGCCCAACCATAAATGTCTGTTAATCCATTTGGATCTAGACAGAACCCTAATTGACCCAACTCAAAATCTAAATTCAATAAAATATATATTCAAGAATTCCCAAACTCTTGTTAAAATTCAAAACTCAACCTAGTCCTTTTTTTTTTTTCCGTGTTCTATATCCTTTGAGTGTCTCACCATTAGACGGCATTCAAATTTCGAATTTCAATTTTATGTGGCTCCTAAAAAAAGGATGGGATAAGTCTCCTAAGGTTTGTCAGTCCAGTCCCTTCTACTTTGATCAATTTATATGAATTTATATCTGTGCTTAAACTGATTTTCAACTAAAATATTTAAATTTTATCAAATTGTAAAAGGTGTAGACTACATTTCTCAATCCTACAGCCTACAAGGAATTCTCAATAATTAGGCCAAAATACGTGGATTAGAGATAAAAGTGCAGCCTATTTTAGGCTACAAATACAATGACAAGTACAAGTTAGGTTGGGTTATGTTTGACACTAGTTATCCGTTAAATTATATATATATATATATATATATATATATATATATATATGGGAAACATTCATGTGCATCTATCCCTCACCATAGGGTGAGGGCATTTTTCCTTTTTGCACATGAAGACAAGGAAATGTACCTCACCCTATGTACTTGAAAATTTACTTTTGTACTTGAAAATTCTCATTTATGGAAGTGTCCCTCACCCTATGGTGAGGGATGGATGCACATGAATATTCTCCTATATATATTTATGTATATATATATATATACACACACACACACACACACACACATATATGTATCTCCCATGTTGAACAAATCAGAAACTGAAAATGCCCACGCGCATGTCAAAATCTTTAAACTTGTACCCGCCTTGAATCTAAACACCCACACCCAAGCAGCCCTGCTCCTAATTAGAGTGGTTTGGTGCAGCTTACCCATTGAACCGAACCACTGTCAGCCCTAAATGACCAATCTCCATTGGATTAGATGTAGACCCTTTTTCTTGGCATTTCTTCAAATCATTGTCAGTCATCACCATTCATATCCATCGATAATTTTCAATGCTTTGGGTCACCAATACCATCCCAAATGAATTATTGGTAGTTTCTCAACAGTGAGAGCATTATTTTCCAACATGCCCATATTTAGGGGAATTCTGTTGGCACCACGTTTTTTGTTATTCCCACCGTAGATATTATGTAATTTTTTTTTACAGTAAGATCATTATGTGAAATTACTGAAATGGACATCTCATTATCCAAAATAAAAAATAAACTTTCTTTTCACACACATAACTCATCTCTCCCTTCTTGCCACACTCACTCATCTCTCCTTCCTTCTTAAATAGTCTTCCCACACTCACGCATCTCCCTTTCCTTCGTCCTCCACTGCACTTCACACATTTCCTTCTTCCTTCACTCTCTTTACAATATTGTACAACTCTCCCACACTTCACCTTCTTCCCACTTAAATCTTCTTGCTCCTATCAAATCCAAACTCTATTTTTTGATCAAACATTGCAATGGAGAAGGAAATTAAAAAGGAAATCGTGTCTTTCATTCCTAATAGCAGCGAAAAGGTAAGTCTGGTTGATTATTTGATTTTTTTTGCCACTCTTTTCAAGTTTTGCGTAGCAGTTGCTCGCATTTTGTTCGGTCTGATATGACCGAACATATTTGGAATGTTCGAACCTAATCTGTCGAAATATTCGCATATATTTGGAAATTAATTTCCGAATATCAATAGTATGTTCGGCAAGTTATAACCAAACATTCAATATGTGTTCGGTTATAATACTTCGAACATATTTATGATGTGCGATTGTATATATCCGAACGGCTCTGAGAAATTCACATTTTCTTTTTCCTCATTGTAGATATCCACAGAAGAAAGCCAAGTTCAGTCAGCCTTTGTGGTGGACTTTACAGATGTGTTTATCACCAAAGAGGTAAAACATATTAAATTATAATTTGAATAACTATTCTGTGTTTACTAATGTCTTTTTCAATGGTTAAGTGTTTAGATATTTCACAGCTGAGATGCATTAGTGAACTGGGCTCGTGATGTGGGTAAAAGAAACGGTTTTATCATCATCATAAACATATCAAATGCTGTAAGGCCTGGAATAAAAGCTAGAGTTGTCCTAGCATGTGAGAAAAGCGGCCATTTCAAGCATTGTAAGACCAATGATGAGGAGCCTTCTAAGAAGAAGATCAAACAAATAGGGTCAAAGAAATGTAGATGCCCTTTTACATTAAGTGGCAAAAAGTTGGACACTTTTGATGATTGGATATAGGAAGTTGCATGTGGTGTACATGATCACTCTGCTGCAGAGTATTTAGATGGTCATTCACTTGTAGGGTGATTAACAGAGGAGGAAACGAGATTGATGATTGATATGTTTAAGAGCATGGTGTGACCGAAAGACATTGTAGTTACGTTAAAACAAAGAAACGAATTAATTGTAACAACAATGAAGACCATTTACAATGCACGTCATAGATACAGAGTTGTTGAGCGAGGTGGGAGGACACAAATGCAACAACTCATGGGAAAGTTGACAGAGCATAAGTACATTGAATGCCATAGGAACTGTGAGGATGACATTATCACTGATTTGGTTTGGGCTCATCCAAAAAGCATAGAGTTGTTGCGGTCATTTCCTCATGTCTTAATAATAATGGATTGTACTTACAAGACTAACCGGTATCGCATGCCCTTATTAGAGATTATCGGAGTGACTTCAACATATATGACTTTCTCTGTGTGCTTAGCTTAAATTGAAGATGAACACGAAGGCAGCTATGCATGGGCTTTAGGTGAATTATGTTCTATCGTTGGTGATGATGCTCTTCCTGATGTTATTGTGACAGACAAAGAATTATCACTCATGAAAGCCATCAAGGGTGTATTCCCTAATGCAAGGCATTCATTTTGCAGATGGCACATAAACAAGAATGTTTTAGCGAAATGTAAGAAGTTGTTTGAAACAAATGAGAAGTGGGACAGATTCACATTGTATTGGAATATGTTGGTCCATTCCTCCACAGAAGAGAGTATATTGATAATCTGCATAAGCTAAATCAAGGGTTCACAACATATCCTTCAGCACTGCAGTACGTGAAAGATAGTTGGTTAGATGAATACAAAGAGAGATTTGTCTCAGTGTGGGTAAATAAATGCATGCATTTCGGAAATACTACATCAAATAGGTATGCATTTTACTTTCATTATCCCATAATTGATACTTTATACGTGTTTTTATACATCCACATGCATTCCTATTAATTTTTATGTTCTTGCTATAGGGCCAAGTCTTCACATTCACAGTTGAAGAGGCAGCTTGGATCATCTCAGGGTACTTTTGAGACACATTGGGAAAAAACACACAGCTTACTTGAATTACGGCATACAAGTATTAAAGCCTCCTTCGAGAAGAGCAAGACAATCGTGCAACACAATTTCAAGCTCCCTGAATTTAATTAAGGAGCTTCGTGGGAACATTTCACGAAATGCATTGGAAAAAATATTGGTAGAAACTAAGAGATCAAGTATGGTTGGAATTGATAGGATTGCATGTGGATGCATTATTCGTGCCACACACGGGTTGCCATGTGCACATGAGATCGCTACATATGTTTCAGAAGGACTACCGATTCCCCTTCATTATATACACCCGCATTGAGCCAAACTTGACATGCATTCTCATACCATTTCAAAGTGCTTAACTCTGGAGTTGGACTGCAAGGCGGAGTTGGGGTTACTTGAACAGCGGTTTAATGAATACGATCAAACAAGAAAACTACAACTCTTAAAAAAGATGAGGGAGCTGTCAAAGCCAGACGGTACCCTTTTGTTAGAACTTGAAGGTAAGACCCGAATCCATGGGTGACCACGTAGTAGGATTGATACATCCACCAGAAGAGAACCAAGTACTTTTGAGTTGGTACCATCTACACAGGATAGTCACTCACCTGCTCCCATTAGCATTAATGCAGCAGCGTTGGAACATAAATAAAAAAAAAAAGAAAAGAAAAACCTAGAGTCATGAGAACAAGATCGAGAAATGCCAGTTCATATAATACACAGTTCTCAGAAGGATTAAGGCCTCATGTACGCCTTATCAAAGATGTTACAGCCGATGGTTGGTTTTAGAGCGATTGCTGCTTTGATTGGTCATACTAAAGATGGATGGAAACAGGATAGGAGAGAACTCATGCAGGAACTGCTGGCACATGTGGAAAGTTGCAAGAAATTATATGGAGTGGAAAACAGAGTGGAAGAACTCATTAAGACACTATCATACTATGAGGATCATCCTTCACATAACCATTGGTTGACTATGCCTGACATGGGGCATCTTATTGCATCTCGTTACAACTTGATTTTATTTCACTTCAGCATGGCACAGTGTTTGACCTTTCTTCCTCTTAGGTCACCACCATTGCCTGTAGCTACTTGGTTGGAGATAGTGGTAGGTTTTATTAATGAAAACCACTTCGTTCAGGTATTGAATTTAAAATTAGAGTACTTGTCTATCTTTAATATGTTAACATAAATTATATGTTTATTTCCTTTTTTTTATAAAGGTATTCATGATCCCAGATCATCCTTTCCACATATTGCCAATAAGTGGAGAGAATTCCATATTCCTTGTGCAAACGGTTGGGAATTAGCATACGAAGATCGAATCAGGCGTTTTAAAGCGATTATAAGTCCAAATGTAGCCACATGTGAGACCGTCTCATTGGATTGAGATTTTTTCTTTTTTTTTTTTTTGCTTTCGAACTCTCATTTAGCCACATGGTTGGTAGAGTTCATGTATTATCCGATCCTAATGTATGATCCCATGTATTGACAACAATTTGAATTAGAAATGCAATTGAGTTCTTTTCAAAATTTTTATTACAACCACCATCCTTCAAAATTTGCTGGCAATACCAGCCCATACAACCCATAAAACCCATGTAACCAAAATGTATGACAATGCCAACCCAAACAACCCATAAAATCTATTACATTGTTATAAAGTCATGGGACATAATCATGAAATTAACTGCTATCCCATCGGGGCCTACGTGCGAAAGAACGAGCAGTCATGCTAGGGTGTCGGACCGTGCACTCCGCCTCTTCAATAGACACTCCACAAAAAACATGTGTTGCCTACTCGACATGAGTGTATATACCATAAGGATCTTCAATCCAACCATCCGGACCTCGAGCAACGACTCTATCAAGGATGCTCAACCCACATTGCGCTGCACGTAGGCCATAAATTCATGAGTTCACTGAAATATTAAAAAAAAAGGCTCAATATTGCTCAATTAACCATAACATCTCATAATCAATGTTTGAACTAGGTTCCGCATCTAGAAGACGTGGGCGAAAACTTGATTGGAGGTTAGGGTTCTGAAGCACCATGATACTCGTGCGTACCAATCGATGTAATTTGGTACGCAATCCCAAGGACGTCGAACCGGTGTGCTTCGATTCAACTCAGACAATGGGTGATCATATCATCTTTCCCATACTTGGTCAAAATATTGATAGACAATGTGGTATGCATTTGCGGTCGAGCCTCATGCAGCACGAATCGGAATTAATGGAAGTGGAGCAATAGCTTGTACACAACCAAGCTGTCTAAGGATCCTATTTGGATGATACGGCTTAACAATGTCCAAGGACTTGATGTATCCACAGTAGAAGACGACCACATTAAGTGGATGGTGCCGCCTAATATCGCGATAAGGATCCCATGTGACCTGCAATGACCAAAACAATTCTTAGAAATCTTATGTCATTTAATCCAATAACTCATGAACAAGCAATTTTAAGTACCAGTTTGCACCCATAAAATCTAGCTGCTCTCGTAGTGCTTGTAGAGGAGTAGCAGTCTCTCTACGAGGGAGCCAGTGATGCACTCGGGGCTGACTGACTCCATAGTGAATGTTGGGAGTTGGAGCCAAACACTCAAGATGCTTATAAATCGACGCCTCTAGCAGCGTAAGATATCCAACAATTTGTTTAACTTCATGACGGGTAGCCAATCCCAACTGTCGATACAAATAAGCCAGAGCAGCAGCACCCCGTGCATATGTACGGACACGCTCTAAGTCTATCAACAGAGTAGGATATATAATTGGCACACGAGTGCCACTCTTGTCCGTGAAGAATGTGCTGCCTAATAAATACAAAAGATAAGCTCTCACTGCACAATCGATCATGTCATCTCTATCCTCATCAGTATGTTAGAGAACCTCCCTCTTAGCCACTCCAATCTTACAGATTGATCTCGAGCCTGCTGCAGCTCATCATTTGTTTCATTTGGGTAAACTCCCGAAGCGTCAATAAGGAGTGAATGAGCATCTTGAAATAACATTCTACAACTATACGCAATAGAACGGCCAGTCACCGGGATCCCAAGATGGTGGCAACATTATCTAGACTTATGGACATCTCACCGAACGACATGTGAAAGTGTTTGTTTCAGGTTGCCACATTTCCACAAAACAAGAGACAATGATCTTACTAACAGAGCGGTAGGATGTTGTGATAAGTGGATTCAAATTAGATCTATCCACTAACTCTCTGAACCTGCCGCTTTCATTCAATTGCCTGTGTGGTATTTTCTATCCATAGCTTAAACACTTGAGAGCAACTTGTTCTTGTATTCAGAAAATGGTACATTATTGAAGAATATAACCAATACATTGATCTCGATGTAAAATAAAAAAAAAATACATACTTGTGAATGCCAAATGTATGCAGCTATGTATGTTGGAATTGGGCAACAAAGAACAAACTTCTGGCCCCGCAGTTATTTATTGTTTAACCACAGGTACTTCTTCATCAAGTTGTTCAATAGGGGCTCCTTTTTCGTCGCCTCGTTCCAAATCATAACCTGGTTCCTATACTTCTTCTACAGCCTCTTCAATTTTTTGATGACCCCTCCTGTTGTAAGTTCTCGGTCTTAATCTGGAACTGCTTGGCCTATCCATTTTTGAAACATTGGAAGAAGAGTGTTAAAAAAAATAAAAATCAAGTGCACCAGTTACTATTTGCACTACAACAAAAATCATTTTTCGCGACGCAAATATTTGTCGCAGAAAATCAAAAAATCATCGCCCAATATATTCTGCGACGAAACCATTTTTGTCTCCAGTTCGTCGCCTATTTGGCGTCAGTGAATTTTTTTGCCGACGATCACAATTAATCGTCGCTAGATTCCAATTTTTTGCGACAACACATTATCGTCGCTAAATATCAATTTTTTGCGACAACACATTATCATCGCCAAATATCAATTTTCTACAACAACACGTTATGTCGGCAAAAATGACATTTTTTGTCGCCAAATATCCATAATTCATTGCAAGAAAATGGAAAAAAATGGTGAAAAAGGAATTTGGCGAAAAAATAGAGTCGTCGCTGAATGATAGATTTTACTGACAAAACTATATTGTCGCTAAATAGTGCATGAATTGCCATAAGTTATAATAGGCAACGAATTAGTTTTGTCACGCATAGTTTGTAGACATTAGGCGACCATCTTAATTCGTCGCCCAATATTTAACCTTGCCACAAATTCTCTTAGGCGTCAAATTATATACATCGGGAATAATATGTATAGATATATTTATTCTTATTAGGCGACAAATAAAATTCGTCGCTAAAAATAATATATTTATTTTATAAATTACTGCCTGCCACCTCAAAAACCTCATTTACGCTGAATATGATAAAACCTGCTCATTCAACTAAAATAAAATGTATAATAAAATGTATAATAAAACCTTCCCATTCAACAAAAATAAAATGTACAATAAAACATGTCCATTCAACTCAAACAAAATGTACAATAAAACCTGCTCATTCAACTCAAATAAAATGTACAATCAAGTCTGCTCATTTAACTAATAAAAAATGTACAAAACCTGCTCCTTCAACATATTAGGAAACATATAACTATTAAATCCAACCCACAAGTTTAGCTATGTCGTCGTTACTAATTCAAGTAAAAATGTAGCATCCATAATAGTGTAAGTACAATATTCTCATGAAAGACAAAAAGATGGTCAAGCAATTGGCCTCTATTACATTGATCTTCAGTCCCAACCCGTGGTACAAAAAAAAAAGTATTAGGAATTAAACATGGGAATCAAAAGCAAAGTAAGTGAGATAAAATAAAAGCCTGGGAAAATTAAAAAATAAAAAGTGAACTTGAAGCAAAACAAGTTGATTCAAGATCACAAACCTGAATCACTATCCTAACAGTTAATATGAGTATGTGATGTCCATGGTTAAATGGAAGTTAGACAGATGCAATGCCCACAAAGTAAGAAGAACCCAGAAATTCAAACACCAAACAACACAACATAAAAAAAAAAAAAAAAAAAAAGCCTGAAGAGAGTTTACTCTGATCTAATAACAGAAATCTCAGAGAAAATGATGGCCTCTCTACCAACCCATTTTACACAAAAGAAAAGGTAACTAAAACCACTCAATCTCTTAATGCAGGCGAAAATGCAAGAAAGGTTCAGTAACTTAGAATCCAAAATACCAAATCCACTAAGAAAACAAGGCTTATGAACAGCAGAAAATCCACCTTCAGTAACAGCAACAATTGAGGACACCCACAAAAAGAGAAGAAACAGACCCATCGATTCCTTCATGCTTCAAGAGAAGAAAGCTGCGATCTGTAGATAGTATTGACACAGATGAGTGAGACCCAAATAGTAAATGAAATCTGAACAATGGCAAGGAGAAATTTCAAAGACAGAGGAAATGAAGAAGTAAGAGGACAGCAAGAAAAAATGAAAGGGTATTGAGGAGTTCAAATATGTAAATGTTTCCATATTGGGAAGGTTTTGAGGAGTGCATTCAAGTTAACAAGGTAAGAATGCATTTCCATGTTTCCTCTTCTCTGTTTCTTTTCTAATACAATTTTCACCTTAAAGCAAAAGAAAAAAAAAAAAAAACAGCACTACAGGGGAGCATCAACTGCAAAGCTCCTCCCTCCCTGCACTAACAAGACACTGCCTAGCTAAACCCAACCCTGCACTGCAACTGGGCAGGCCTAGGATCAGCAGCAGAACAGAACCAAAGCTACCCAACACTCCACTGCAACTCTGAAACTCTGAACTAATAGCACTACCAAACCACTCTGCACAACACCGCACCGAACAACCAAGAAAAGGAGAAACAAACAATTGAAATACTCACAGCCTGCACTGAGGGAAAAGTGAACACAACATATCACTCCTCACAGCTCTTCGGAACTCCTAACTGTTGTACAGGGGAGCAACAGAATTGGCAAACTGTGGCATTTAGCTTTCAACTGTGGCATTTCTATCACATAAGAACTTTCAGTTGTGGCATTTCTAACAAATTAAAGCACCAATAGCTTCTCTAATGGTTGGTGAAGCTACCTCACCCAATCTCTGTTCACCATCTCTGATGCTCAATACCAAACTAAATGTAAATCTATTGGGTTTCCTCCCATCCAAACAAAATAATCTCACCATGTATCCAAAAACTAGTGAAGGAATTTTTTCACTTATGTATGCAACCTAGCACTAATGCACTTAAACTCAGATATCAGTTTTAAATGTTGCTTATTCAGTTAAATTTCATATCTGAATCTTCTCTGTTTAAGTGCAGAAAATCATTTTTACAACTAGTTCAAATAGCCCACGAAATTATCACACAGTTTCATACATGGTTCGGCCATGCTGTGTCCTGTTTGAAATCAGTTCTCTGCATTGTTTCCAACAAGAAATACAAACTGCATTTAATAAGTTTCTATTTTGACTTGGTGTATACATCAAGCATATAAAGAATAAGAAATGGGCACCCTTCTAAAAGCTTCATAACAACACAAAAAAGCTACACCTCAGTTGCATTTGGTTTAACACCATACTAAGTGATGTTGATTATGATAAAAACCTAATACAATCTTAACCATACTAAGTTTGCCTAATCCTATCCTACGTGTTGGATTCAAGCATTGATCGCTTCAATCATATTAGGCCTGAGCTGGGGTTATGTGGATCCAACCAAAAACCAGCCCCTTGCTAACACTAAAAGGTTTTGAGCTCTCATTATACCCCTCCCAGTAGGAATTAACTAACTTCAAGAACTTAGAAAAATGATAGATTTTAAGCTTCATGAAGAAATTCAGAGAGCCTTGAGAAGTCATTTAGAAATAAACCAACTTGTGAATTTCTCAATGTTTCCCCTGAAAAAGTGATAGGAGAAAAATTGTAATCCAGGAAGGTCCAATTAGGAAAACACTAAACAGCCTGTTATGGTAAATGCAACAGAAGCTCATCTGGCCTCACTCTCAAAGATAGAGGAAATGAAGAAGAAGTAAGAGGACAACAAGAAAAAAGAAAAGGGTATTGAGGAGTTCAAAGATATAAATGTTTCCATATTAGGAAGGTTTTGAGGAGTGCATTCAAGTTAACAGGGTAAGAATGCATTTCCATGTTTCCTCTTCTCTGCTTCTTTTCTAATACAATTTACACATTAAAGCAAAAAAAAAAAAAAATATGTAGATACAACACTACAAGGGAGCATCAACTGCAAAGCTCCTCCTTCAAAGCTAAAACCATGGTTGAGAAGTTGTAGCGAAATACCATTCAAAGCTAAAACGATAATTGTACACCCATCCTCATTTTTTTGTTAAAACCACTATGGCAGGCGTAGCTCAGTTGGCAGATTCCAGATTAAAAAAGTCTTGTTTTGCAGCAGCTCTTGGAAGATTTATGATTCAAGAACAAATTGAAGACTAAAAAACACAAAATCCATAGTTATAAAATTTGAAATAGTTTCAGAACCTGTAACACCAAAAGATTAACCTATAAGAATTTATATCAACATCAATATGGTCCGATTAGTTGAACCAACTGATATGTTTTTTTTTCCAATTTGAAATTATCACACAGATATACACTGATATAGCTGACATACAACATTGTTTGGACCAGCTAATATGAGGTCCCATGCCGATGCTTCGATGCATGAAGCAAATAGTTATCAACACCATAGAAGATAAGAGTGTATGATCAGTTAGGATCCTAAGAAGATATTATGATGATCTGAAAATATATAGGGACGTAAACATACTCACCAAAAGCACCCCTCACTAAAAATGCATTTTGCAAGCTGAAATGATTTGAAAGAAAAAACATACATATATATATATATATATTCTTGTGGTTTGTCTCTAAAATGCACAGAAAACCAAATGGAAATGAAAGTGACTTGGTAAAAAGACTCATCTACAATCCATGGACCGACATTTTCATTTCAAGCGAATTGGAAACAGTAGAATAAAGCATTATAAACAAAGGAAACAGTACAGAGTTGATCTGAGAATGAAATTGAGAAAAAAAATGCTAATGAGGTTGAATGATGTATCTGTGAATTTTCATGCCCTGTTTCTTGGTTGCTTCTGATACATTAGAAGGATGTTGTGTAGTTGTTCCACAAATGATTTATGAATTGCTTATTACCTAAATCTTCTTTCACATTTAACTTTTATTTTTCATACTTCATTTCTAGCTTCTAGTTTGTGCCTTTGTGATGTCAAATCTGTTTTCTACTTGTATGACTATGGGCATCACACCTTATAATGAGTTTCTCTATCACTCCTACTTCACTCAGTCACCAACCAAAGAATTTTATATTTTAAATATTAAAATACAAGAGATTAAATTACATGTTTCTGTTGCATGAGAAATGCATTGAAGTCGGGAATCACCACTCGTAATTTCTTTGATACGTACACATCTTCATTAACACAAACAACAATTCATACAGTAAAGTAGGAAACTAAATCTAATGCAAACTCTATTTCAATTAGAGAAGAAACTAGGAATGGTTTAAACTTAATGGATGCACTTTAATTCAATCAGAGAAGAAACTAGGAATACTGACCAAGAAGTAAGCACTCCTCCATGTGTCATCATGTCTGATCATGTCACTCTCGCCACCAACCGCATCATCTCCTCCATCTGTCGCTGCATGGCTACTTGATTATTCTTCATCTACTCTATCTCTTGAGTCTGTCGCTGCACGGTAGCCCGCAATGCCACAGGTTCACCATCCTCTGAGTCCGTCCTGGTACTCCTAATTGTAGACGTGGGCTTCGGACCATTTCCAAACCCTCTTAGGTATCCAGACCGACCACCAAGGACATTGATTGATATTTGCTCCTGAGTCAATTGGATCGCACCCTCCTGCGTACACTTCTCCCGTTCTGCTACAAGTTTTTCCTGCCATTTAAAATAAGTTAAATTATATTGCAGTTGAAAAATTAAGTTGAACAGAACAAAATCTACGTTCTGCATTGTAGTTAGAAAGATAAACATAGACGATGGACGTTTTCCTATAGCACCAGCTGGAAGATATAAGACATGAAAAATGAAAAAAAAAAAAAAAAAAACATGGAAACTAATAGTAGCAGCTGAAAGAAACTAATTAACCCAAAGGTCACACCAAAGAAGCCAAACAGTTTTTGTAAGACCCCGACCCTCAATTTTTGGGTTTAGCATTGTTTTAACCATGATTTAGCTTTTTAAACAAGATTAGAGATGATTTGACTTGTTTTTGAGTTTGAATAGATTTTTCATAACTTTGGAGAGTTTTAAAAGACCATTGACTTTGTTTTGACCCGACCCTTGTAAATTGTATTTTGTGAGAATTTATTATTGGTTTCTAAAAATCCCAAATTTTATTCCTTTTGACTCATTTTATTGTTATAAACAACTTTCATGTTTTGACCATCTTGATTTAATACTCAGAAATCGCGTTTTTCAAGAAAAATGGCAAAAATGACAATTTTCACTAAATCTGTCCATGAATTTCGAAAATTTCAGAAATTGGGGAAAATATACTTTTTGGAAACTAGATATTTTGAGGATCATTTTAGTCTTCTTCGTCGATTTCATCCGGGGCCCGCAAGACCGTGATTTAGCCATTTTAAGTTTCAGCTGAATGGGTCCCATTTTCAAGTCACATAAGTTGTCTTCCTCCTCTTCCATGCCCATTTCTCAAATTCCTGCAACTTCTTGACCTAGGGCTGGAGAGAAAACCCTCTTTTTGCCCCAAGTTTCTTTCTCTTGGATCCATGGCTAGGAAGCTCCATTTGCAAATCTAAAAACGTGGTTTTCTTCCTCTCAACTCGAGCTCTCCATTACACCCATCTAGTTGAGGATTTCAGCTGAGCACCGACTTCGTTTTCTTCATCTCTTCTTGTTTGGGCAGCCATTGGTAAGAGCTTGAACCCATCTCTTCCATGGAGTTTATTTAGCTCATAAAGAGCTCTTTTCTCTAACTTTCAAACCCATTTTCGAAATGGGGGTTTGTAGTGGCCAAAATGTGATTTTTGTGTGTTCTATTTTGGGGCTTTTGTGTAGATTTCGTGGATCAACTCTTTGATTTGGATTTGTGAAAGATTTGCTTGGCATTTGGACAAAGGCAAGTGATCTTTATAGGACTTCTTATGTTTATTGTCTTATGCTTTCATTTTGGGTTTTAACATTTCATTAAGACATGTTTTCCATGTTTAATTAATGCAAGTCATGTTCATGCTCTTTCAAGTCATGAGTTTTGGGCTTCTTCATTTGTCTTGTTAGCATTGATTTTTCAAGCTCTTGAATCATGTTTAGTCTTGTAAGTTTTATGATTTTGTACATGAAAATGCTTTGATGTCTTTGTTATAGAATGAATGGGTTTAATTGTGGATGGAATGATGCCAAATGTTGTAAATGTATCCCTTGGAAAGCATGAAGGCTTGGGGAGTGCATGTGGTTCAAATGTGGAAGTGAAGAAGGGAGAGAAGTGTGAAAGAAATGAGCTTCAGAACTCTACCGGAAGTTCTACCGGTAGAAATGGTTCAAAATTTGACAAAGAGTTGAGAAAACCGTGAACCCTGAGTTCTACCGGAATTTCTACCGGTAGAGGTATTTCAACCGGAAGTTCTACCGGTAGAAAGGGCCCAAAATCTGACAGAGAGTGAGGAAATTGAAAAACCCCAAGTTCTACCGGAAGTTCTACCGGTAGAAATAGCCCAGATTTCGGCAGAGAGTGAGAAAAGTTAAGGAGCATGAGTTCTACCGGAAGTTCTACCGGTAGAAGTGCTCCAACCGGAAGTTCTACCGGTAGAGGTGGTTCTACCGGTAGTACTACCGGTAGAGACGCTTCAACCGGTATTTCTACCGGTAGAGAGGCGTGAACCACAACCAGAAGTACTGTTTTTGAAGATTTTTGCGGGAATGAAAACTAGACTAGGTTTTAGACCTTTTTATTGACTTTGTGCACTTGAAATTCCAAAATGTACTATAACTTCTGGGGCACCAAATCTTGTTAAAAACTCCGACATTTGGGTTTCAACTCCACAAGGGTCAATGATTGGTCTTAGCCTAAACTTGATAGATTTCGTGTTTGAATTCTTGTTTTGATGCTTCATGCATCATCGTGTCCTCGTTTGATTTCCAAGTATAAGTTTGTTTGAAGATTTGTTTCAAGAACCAAGACCATTGTTTTGATGCTTTGTGCATCATCGTGCATTCGTTTGAATTTCAAGTATAAGCTTGTTTTAAGACGTGTTTCAAGAATCGTGTTTCAAGAAAGAAAAAGGGGATCATTTCTTCAGTTGTTAAGCATTTATATTATGCTATCGTGCTAGCCTTGTCGTGACGTGTTTGACAAATGATTTCCCTCTTGTTTTGTTGTGCTCTCGAACGTGTATCGCCATGTTTTATGCATTCATGATATAAGTGATTTCACTGAGCTTGGACCGCCCTTTTAGCTTGATCCACTACCTGGGGGTCCTTAAACTCGTGGACTGTCTGCAGACTAGTCGTGTCTTGAATTGACACATCGTGCGTGTTCGTGGTCCGGTTCCGCGGCCGGACACTCCGTCTACCTTGTGTGACGTGGGATCGTGTTTCTTGTCGTGCTTGTCGTGCGTGCTTACTCTTATCATCATGTATGATGGAGAAAGGATGGGCTCTTTGTGGATTTACTAATCATGATATTATATGTATTCATACCTTGTTTCGTATATCGTGCATGCACTAGTGGTTTCTCGATAAGTATCTTGTACATGCATTGTTTTTAAATCTTGTAAACTTGTTTCAAGTTCAATGAAGTGTTTTTAGTTCTTGTTTCCTTTAAACTTCGGTTTTGTTTATGCTCTTGCCTATATTGATTACAATTCCCAAGAAACAGGCTAACAAAAGCCGTACACAAAAACAAGCTAGAACAAATACTACCCAATGGTGTAACGTAACTCCGGAGTCAAGCATGACGTCAACATGACATCGCTGACACTACAAGACTGCAAAACTCGTGGCTCAACAGCCCTTCGCACGCGAACTAGCTCAAAACAAGGACCTGCTATCTAGAGCACCAAAGCAGAAGTATATCAGACACGACGGTCTGGCAGGTAATCAATATAGGCAAGAGCATAAACAAAACCGAAGTTTAAAGGAAACAAGAACTAAAAACACTTCATTGAACTTGAAACAAGTTTACAAGATTTAAAAACAATGCATGTACAAGATACTTATCGAGAAACCACTAGTGCATGCACGATATACGAAACAAGGTATGAATACATATAATATCATGATTAGTAAATCCACAAAGAGCCCATCCTTTCTCCATCATACATGATGATAAGAGTAAGCACGCACGACAAGCACGACAAGAAACACGATCCCACGTCACACAAGGTAGACGGGGTGTCCGACCGCGGAACCGGACCACGAACACGCACGATGTGTCAATTCAAGACACGACTAGTCTGCAGACAGTCCACGAGTTTAAGGACCCCCAGGTAGTGGATCAAGCTAAAAGGGCGATCCAAGCTCAGTGAAATCACTTATATCATGAATGCATAAAACATGGCGATACACGTTCGAGAGCACAACAAAACAAGAGGGAAATCATTTGTCAAACACGTCACGACAAGGCTAGCACGATAGCATAATATAAATGCTTAACAACTGAAGAAATGATCCCCTTTTTCTTTCTTGAAACACGATTCTTGAAACACGTCTTAAAACAAGCTTATACTTGAAATTCAAACGAATGCACGATGATGCACAAAGCATCAAAACAATGGTCTTGGTTCTTGAAACAAATCTTCAAACAAACTTATACTTGGAAATCAAACGAGGACACGATGATGCATGAAGCATCAAAACAAGAATTCAAACACGAAATCTATCAAGTTTAGGCTAAGACCAATCATTGACCCTTGTGGAGTTGAAACCCAAATGTCGGAGTTTTTAACAAGATTTGGTGCCCCAGAAGTTATAGTACATTTTGGAATTTCAAGTGCACAAAGTCAATAAAAAGGTCTAAAACCTAGTCTAGTTTTCATTCCCGCAAAAATCTTCAAAAACAGTACTTCTGGTTGTGGTTCACGCCTCTCTACCGGTAGAAATACCGGTTGAAGCGTCTCTACCGGTAGTACTACCGGTAGAACCACCTCTACCGGTAGAACTTCCGGTTGGAGCACTTCTACCGGTAGAACTTCCGGTAGAACTCATGCTCCTTAACTTTTCTCACTCTCTGCCGAAATCTGGGCTATTTCTACCGGTAGAACTTCCGGTAGAACTTGGGGTTTTTCAATTTCCTCACTCTCTGTCAGATTTTGGGCCCTTTCTACCGGTAGAACTTCCGGTTGAAATACCTCTACCGGTAGAAATTCCGGTAGAACTCAGGGTTCACGGTTTTCTCAACTCTTTGTCAAATTTTGAACCATTTCTACCGGTAGAACTTCCGGTAGAGTTCTGAAGCTCATTTCTTTCACACTTCTCTCCCTTCTTCACTTCCACATTTGAACCACATGCACTCCCCAAGCCTTCATGCTTTCCAAGGGATACATTTACAACATTTGGCATCATTCCATCCACAATTAAACCCATTCATTCTATAACAAAGACATCAAAGCATTTTCATGTACAAAATCATAAAACTTACAAGACTAAACATGATTCAAGAGCTTGAAAAATCAATGCTAACAAGACAAATGAAGAAGCCCAAAACTCATGACTTGAAAGAGCATGAACATGACTTGCATTAATTAAACATGGAAAACATGTCTTAATGAAATGTTAAAACCCAAAATGAAAGCATAAGACAATAAACATAAGAAGTCCTATAAAGATCACTTGCCTTTGTCCAAATGCCAAGCAAATCTTTCACAAATCCAAATCAAAGAGTTGATCCACGAAATCTACACAAAAGCCCCAAAATAGAACACACAAAAATCACATTTTGGCCACTACAAACCCCCATTTCGAAAATGGGTTTGAAAGTTAGAGAAAAGAGCTCTTTATGAGCTAAATAAACTCCATGGAAGAGATGGGTTCAAGCTCTTACCAATGGCTGCCCAAACAAGAAGAGATGAAGAAAACGAAGTGGGTGCTCAGCTGAAATCCTCAACTAGATGGGTGTAATGGAGAGCTCGAGTTGAGAGGAAGAAAACCACGTTTTTAGATTTGCAAATGGAGCTTCCTAGCCATGGATCCAAGAGAAAGAAACTTGGGGAAAAAAGAGGGTTTTCTCTCCAGCCCTAGGTCAAGAAGTTGCAGGAATTTGAGAAATGGGCATGGAAGAGGAGGAAGACAACTTATGTGACTTGAAAATGGGACCCATTCAGCTGAAACTTAAAATGGCTAAATCATGGTCTTGCGGGCCCCGGATGAAATCGACGAAGAAGACTAAAATGATCCTCAAAATATCTAGTTTCCAAAAAGTATATTTTCCCCAATTTCTGAAATTTTCGAAATTCATGGATAGATTTAGTGAAAATTGTCATTTTTGCCATTTTTCTTGAAAAACGCGATTTCTGAGTATTAAATCAAGATGGTCAAAACATGAAAGTTGTTTATAACAATAAAATGAGTCAAAAGGAATAAAATTTGGGATTTTTAGAAACCAATAATAAATTCTCACAAAATACAATTTACAAGGGTCGGGTCAAAACAAAGTCAATGGTCTTTTAAAACTCTCCAAAGTTATGAAAAATCTATTCAAACTCAAAAACAAGTCAAATCATCTCTAATCTTGTTTAAAAAGCTAAATCATGGTTAAAACAATGCTAAACCCAAAAATTGAGGGTCGGGGTCTTACATCCTCCCCCCCTTAGAATCCATTTGGTCCTCCAAATGGTCTAAACCAAATCAAAAATCAAAAACTCGAAAGATCAAGGAAAACACTGAAGACCCGAAGACTAAAGAAAACACTGAAGACCCGAAGACTAAAGAAAACACTGACACCCTAAGTTGAACCTCGGAAACTGAGCTATCCCTGATCAATCCTGACAAAGAGAAGCGCCGGCAACAACACGTCTGATTCGATTGAAAACTTCACACTATCACACATATCTGTCCAACAACCTGCTCTTCTAACAATCCCAATGTTCAATAACTTCTCTAGTCATCCTTCTGTGGTCATTTGACGTCCTTACACTGGATCATCTCTTACTAACTTCGTTAATCACCGTCTGTCCGAGGAACAACGAGTTCTGTCTCATTCTATCACCCTGAAATTTATGCCAAATGCTATACCGAGATGTACACGATGATCCTGACATTTTCATGTAGATGTGATCGTAGACATGCTTTCTCTGAAATAATCTTCATCCCGGAGAAATTCTGGAATCCCATATATCTGCTCTCACTGTACTACTCAGATTCTGGTTCCTGGTCTTCGAAGAATTGGCGAAGCTGAAGTGCTACCACGTACCAGTCTCTTCCATCCTCTATCTATGTTATCCAAATTCTTGAAACTATGCTGCCACGTCTTATAAAATTCTATAAGTGTCCTGTTTCTGATTCAGTCGGTTACAACTCAGATACTTCACTACTACAAACCAGATGCTAAACTGCCATAACCTGCTGAGCTGCTCTGAGTTTCAACACTTTGTATGGTTTGCCTCTTTCAAATCTTATTTCTAAATCTCTTACCATTGACATGTATAACTGGTCTTAGAATTCAAATCTGTGTTCAAAGTCTTGGAGTCCAACCTTTCTGTGCTATACTCAAAGTTCCTGTTTACATCTGATTATATCTGCCTATTGTTCTAGATCTCTTATCTGAAGATGCGTTATCAACAAAACATCTGTCAACTTGGTATCCTTCTATGGAAAGCCAAAATCTTCAACCCAAGCCTTGAAACAATCCTACCACTTGCTCTTACTAATTCTCCTCTCTACCCTTGGTTTCGGAAAATTGGTGACGCTGAGTACTACCAGATGTGTCTTACTTCAGGCAATGTCGTCCAGTCCTCGGTACACTTCTGCCATCTCTGTTTGCTTGTTCAAACCAAGAGGTTCACAACTCTGTAGGTTTCCAGCTCTGACCAAACCTGCTAACATTCTAACAGTCATGCTACTCCACATTTCCAAACTTCGTAAGGTGTGCTTCTATCAAACTCTGTCTCTGTCTTCCGGTCTTTTACCCAGGCATGCATAGCTGACCTTGCGAGCTCGATTCGTGTCCACAATCCTAGAATAAAGTCTTTCTTCAAAATAACCAAAAGTTCCTGTTACTCTGACTCTTTCTGTCCAGTTGCCATTGGTCCTCTGCATAGTAATCGATTCCTAACCAAACGTGTTTGTTCACTTCGCGTCACCTCAACGGTTACAACTCCGCATTTAAATCTCGAAACTGCTCAAATCAAACCTTGGTTGCTCAATCTTCTGCCTCTGTTTCAGGTTCACCATCCTCAAGTCTCGCACATGTTTCATTCTTTTCTATATCTTTCAACTGACCTCGTCCATGAGTTATGATTCTTCAGCTTGCATCTGTACTCTGCCCAAACTAATGTTCCAAGAGTCGGTAGAGTCTGCAAAATTTGCTCTATCATGTAACCAGGTAACAATCAATTCTGCATACTACTATCTACACTTTGCCAAAAACTGAATTCTCATGCTTCTAACCGTTCACTGATACACCTCGCTGAGTCAACTTCACCACCATAGCTACAATTGTTGAACTTCCTCGAACAATTCTCCGTCACAAATTCATCAATACTCGAGAAGTTTCTAACTTTCTCACATCTTCTTGGAGCCGTACCACTGAAAATCACCTCAAACCTCATAAAGTCCACCACTTATCCGGCTTTTGGAGTCTTCTAACTTAGGAAGATAATCCAAGTTTATCCAAAAATCTGCACTTACTTGTCTAACACACCATCTGACGATACACGATCAACTATAATTGGATCTTGATATGCTATTCACATAACTTGCTGACTAACAACTACTCACAAATTCCCTCGCTAACTCCATCTGCGACATCGAAAAGCTGAAAATTCTGCCAAAGTCCTTCGAGAACCACACGCTAAGTCCACAAAATGCCACAAAACATCGACTCTTTGCCACAAAAACAAGCAAAAGATACTAAATATGGGTACGGATACATTAAATCCTCCCCCACTAGAAAAGAATTTGGTCCTCCAAATTCCCTAACAACAAGGACAAGAACACGAGACAAAGAGGGTCTCCCCCACTAGAAGAAAACAAACCGAGCTGATAAAACAATGGCTAGCCAAAACAAAATCCACACGACCTAAGGAGTCCTCACCACACGTCTTAAGGTTACTAGAGTGTTTTATTTCCTAGAAACCTGGCTCTGATACCAGTCTGTCGCGCCCCCAAAACCGGGATCCGATCTCGGGGACGCGAGCATGGGGAGAATTTGTAGTATTTCCCCTCCCAGGATCCGCGTGTGTGAGGATAACAAATTCACAACACATCAAAATATTTCGCGGAAGCTATACGAGACGTTACGACCCGGAATCCGTATCCATCGGGTTCCGTGTCGTACTCAATCTGTCAGCACAAAATTGTCATAGACATATTTAAATTCAGACTGGAACAATTCATAATATCAAGATATACAGAGCTGACAGCAACAGGCTTATCATTACCCAACATATTCAAGTTTCAAATTAACAAGTGCATTGATTACAATTCCCAAGAAACAGGCTAACAAAAGCCGTACACAAAAACAAGCTAGAACAAATACTACCCAATGGTGTAACGTAACTCCGGAGTCAAGCATGACGTCAACATGACATCGCTGACACTACAAGCGATGTCATGTTGACGTCATGCTTGACTCCGGAGTTACGTTACACCATTGGGTAGTATTTGTTCTAGCTTGTTTTTGTGTACGGCTTTTGTTAGCCTGTTTCTTGGGAATTGTAATCAATGCACTTGTTAATTTGAAACTTGAATATGTTGGGTAATGATAAGCATGTTGCTGTCAGCTCTGTATATCTTGATATTATGAATTGTTCCAGTCTGAATTTAAATATGTCTATGACAATTTTGTGCTGACAGATTGAGTACGACACGGAACCCGATGGATACGGATTCCGGGTCGTAACGTCTCGTATAGCTTCCGCGAAATATTTTGATGTGTTGTGAATTTGTTATCCTCACACACGCGGATCCTGGGAGGGGAAATACTACAAATTCTCCCCATGCTCGCGTCCCCGAGATCGGATCCCGGTTTTGAGGGCGCGACAGTTTTCTAGCACGGGAAAAAAAAAAGCAGCCAAACAATTATTAGATTTTATGCATGCCATGGCTTTATAATCTTAATCACCAAATGGACACACAACTACAACATGCCACCTACACAACTTTCCATGTAAAGAAAGAACTGAGTAGAACACTTTCATGAAAAAATCAAACTAAAAACTGTGCATCATATGTCCTATTTTTGAGTTCATAGGAGAAGACAACATTAACACTTTCACAAAATGTTTCATATTAGAGTAGCACAACTAATCACATGCCATCTATTATCATGCTACCACCTTTAAGCTGGTCTAAACTTTTACCAACTTCTTTTCTAACTCAAATAAAACATTACTTTACCAAAAAAATAAAAAACCTCAAATAAAACATTAGAGATTATCGAAGATTAGACTTTCTAACAAATCCATCAAAATCATTGAATAGAAGAGAAGATTTGATTACCATAGTATAAAACACTGAATTAGGATGCTTATTATCCTTGTCATTATTTTCTTGGAGTTTTCCAAGGATCAACAATAAGAAGCGCATGTGGACCAAGTTTAAGGAATTTTAAGGACTTATCATTGTACTTACATGTATTTCCTAACATTTTTGGTCCATCCACTTGGCTTTCTTCTTACTGTAGTGCGATTCCTTATAAAAATCAACAATGTGGGGCTCCTCCCCTGTCTCGGGGTCCGCCTACTTGCATAAATTTCAATGTTAGTACATAATTAAGATTTCATGATAGGTGATAACAAATTCAGAATTACGCAACCACAAATTTAATAAGCTATAAGTTAAAACACTTCACCAAGGCATGCATTGCAGCTTGGAAAGACTTGGAACCCATGCAACGATTGTAAGGTAATCTCTTCCGACTTTCAATATTCTTCATAGAGCGTTCCTGTACACAAGGAATAACAAGTAAGCTATAAAGTTTTGGTTACTGTATGTGTTGACTAAATAGAAACACAACATATCAAAAGTAAGGATTGAAAACAAAGTTGTAAAACATAGCCTGTTACATGGAATTTCTCATCCTCGTACACATTTTCTATGACCCACACCCAATCATCCTTGTCAACACCTCCAAAGGGTACGGTCTTTGGATCAATCTCCTCCTTCAAGCAATTCTTGTAATGATTGTGCATGTGGCTGCGCCAATCCCTGTACCTAGCTTGAAACTTACGATCAACAGCTACCCGCACATCATCACTAGTGTCATAATCCATGACCTCATACTTTGTCTGAGATTCAAATTAATACGATTATTTAAGGACCCTTTATACATCAAAAAGTTGTCAAGTTTAGACTTACAAATACGCGAGCCTTGATGACTTGTCTAACATCAGCTGGAATCTCTTTCCATCTCCTCACGCCCCTAACTGGGGCGATGTTCCTAACTTGCAACCCAATCTCACTCACAAAAGCTGACGCATTTATCCCTATTGGCACGTTATTCTTGAACTAAACCAGTAGTTTGCCCCCGGTCTTGGCCCTTGCATGCTCCAAGCGAAACCCTTTAGTTGGCCCCCGCCCCCGTCGGGATGTAGAACCTACAAATTTCACATAAGAACCGCATTAGTACAAACAATAAATGCACTAAAACATGAAGCTTACATGGTTAGATTTGACATCTCACCAACACTATGGCAGTCCGTATGAGAACTGGGAGTTGGTATGCATGGTGATGAAATCACATCAGTTAGTGGCAGAGTGGTGTCAGTAGACAGTCGTGCAGATGCCGGTGCATATCGAGGGCGAAGTCGGAAGGTGCCATGTATGTGACCTGCTTAAAAAAAAGTATCTAAAAACATAATAAGTTAGTTACCTTACCATTATATAAGAACAATTCATTATACAGTGAATTGTTATGTAATATTAGCAATATCCATTTAAATAGAAAAGAACCTCAAACAAAATAAGAATGATCTTAGCTATGATTATAGAGTAGTGGTTCTTATACAAATAAACATTAACTACAAGTCAGATTCTGCATCAGAGTCATCTATACTATGTAAATCATTTTCCACTTCATCACAATACTCCTCCAATGTCTCATCTTCATCATCGCAGATAAAGGCATCATCAACCACCATATCTTCTCGACTATTTTCCTCTGAGAGTATTCCACTTGTAACAATCTCTGGATCAATATCAGACCTATCATACCGTGGTTGATCCATCCTATCTGGATCTTCAACGACGATGGGGACCACATCAGTTGTTTTTTCCTGCTGGAACGCATCATCTTGAATAGATGGTCCATCATCATTGGATTCTACATCATCCAACTCTGGTATATCCCATATTCCTCGATGTTGAATCAGCTGGACGATTTGCCAATGTGGGCCTAATTTGGGGTCATTCACATAAAAGACTTGTTGCACTTGACTAGGTAGGACAAAGGGTCATTCTGATACCATCGACCTCTTACATCGATTGATGTAAAATGTGCTTCGGTTTGTACAGTTCGCTCACTACCAAGGTTAAACCACTCGCAACGGAACAAGACAACTCGATACCCAAAAATGTAAGTCATTTCCCAGACGTTACACAAGTAGCCGTAGAAGTCAATAGCTTTCCCGTCATGATCCCCGTTTACCACCGGCCCGCTGTTCTGACTTTTACGTCGGTTGTCACGGTCTTTAGTGTGAAATCGGACCCCATTACACATACAACCTGAGTAAAACTTCATTAACAGATTTGGACCATTTGCCAATGACCAAAGTTCATCTGTAGCTTCTGCTAATTGTTGACTTCGCAATTCATTCATCTACATGACCAAAATATATAGAGTGAATCATAATATAATGAATGACTACGATTTAAGCTGATTATACATGAGGTAAATATATATATCTTACCCGTTTTTCAAACCACTTCGGAAACTCTCGTTGTTGTCGCTAGTCAATATCATAATTGCTTTGCATCATTAATAGGTTCTTGTGCTCCCTAATTAGAAAACATGTCATTGGTACTTAATACATTATAAGCATCAACACACACTATTATAAGTAATGCTCATGCGTAATATATGATCACATACTCTAGATAAGGTGCCACCTCCGGGCTATTATACAGTATAAACCACTGAGCCATATCACATTCCTTCTGCGACACCTCAGGTGCATTTCTTATTTTACCGAAATGACGAACATTTTGTGAGAATACCTCCAGCCCTGGCCCACCTTCACCACCATCATTGTTTCGTTCTTCCCGATTGAATACAGTTTCTACCCCTTGTAGATACATTGAATAGAAAGTAAGGCATTCCTTGACAATGTAAGCCTCAACAATCGAACCTTCAGGTCGAGCTCGATTGCGAACAAACCGTTTTAAAGTTCCTAGTTGCCTTAAAAAAAAGAGAATTTTATTTTTTGTTAGCATGAAAATGCAACAGAGATAAACTTTTAATTTAAATGGAAGTTAGGCATTAATACCTTTCAATAGGGTACATCCATCGATATTGCACTGGCCCGGCAAGCATGGCCTCACGAGGCAAGTGAATGGCTAGATGGACCATAACATCGAAGAATGCTGGTGGAAAAATCTTTTCCATCTTGCATAGTATTAAAACTACTCGGTCTTGTAATGCCTCCAAGTCCTTCAATCTTAATCTTTTCGAGCACAGCTGCTCGAAGAAATTGCCTAGCTCAAACAATGTGGTACAGATATCCTTAGGAAGATGCCCACGTACTCCTATAGGCAGAAGTCTTTGTAAAATTACATGGCAGTCATGACTTTTTAGTCCTGATACCTTACCATCCTTGGTGTTTATACACTTCGAAATGTTTGCTGCATAACCATCAGGAAACTTGATCGATTTCAAGAAATCACAGAAATCCTGTCTTTCCTTTCGGGACAATGTGTAGATCACAGGGGGCTTTTCAAAGGACCCATCAGCACGCCTGCATAGGTGTAATTCTTTCCTAATTTTCATACCCTCCAAATCCATACAAGGCTTTTCCGTGTCCTAATTTTTCCCATCTATGCCCATCACTGTTCCAAGAGTGTTGTCACATATATTCTTCTCCACATGCATGACATCAAGGTTGTGTCGGAGTTTAAGTTTCTTCCAGTAAGGTAGCTCAAACAAAATGCTTTTCTTTGTCCAGTTCAGTTCCTCCGGCAAGCGCTTTCTTTTCATGTTTAGTGGATGCTTCCCAAACTTGACATTCGTCAAGCAATCCAATTGCTCTAATATCTGTTCCCCCGACAATTCCACCGGAATCGTTCGGTTCTCTAACTTACCGTTAAAGAGCTTACTCCTTCGCCATGTGTGGTTCTTAGGTAAGTAACGGCGAGCGCCCGTGTACCCTATCTTATCTTTCAACCTTTGTGATGATGGATCCTTGTTACAAGTGGGGCACGCCATATAACCTTTAGTACTCCATCCCGACAAGTTACCATAAGCTGGAAAGTCATTTATGGTCCACATAAGAGCCGCATGCATTCGGAAAGTCTCTCCTTTGGATGCATCATAAGTTAATACACCATCATTCCAAAGCTCTTTTAACTCATCTATTAATGGCTGCATGTACACGTTGATCTCTTTTCCCGGTGCCTGCGGTCCAGGAATAAGCAAAGACATCATACAAAATGGTTCTTTCATACACTTCCAAGGTGGTAGGTTATAAGGCATGAGTATCACAGGCCACATACTATAGGAGTTGCTCATATTACCGAAAGGGTTGAACCCATCAGTAGCCAGCCCTAACCTAACATTGCGGGACTCCTGGGCAAATGCAGGGTACTGCAGATCAAAATCCTTCCACTCTATACGGTCGGCAGGGTGTGTCGAGAATTCCCCATCATCCACAAGCTTCTCCTTGTGCCATTGCATATCTGTAGCTGTCTTCCTTGACATAAATAATCTCTGTAACCTTGGGATCAGTGGGAGGTGTCGCAGCACCTTGACTGGAATTTTTTTACCCTTGCCATCATTGCAATTATATCGAAACTCCCCACATTCTGGACAATTTTCAAGATTCTCATTTTCTTTCTTGAAAAGCACACAATCATTCTTACAAGCGTGAATGGAGTTGTATCCCAACCCCAATTCACGTAAGAATTTCTTTGCTTCATAAAGGGAACCCGGAACCATCTCACTCTCTGGTATAACATCCTTCATTATCATCATCACCATGTTAAATGCCTTATTGCTCAAGTTATTCAACACCTTTACATGCAAAATCTTAATGACAAATTAAATGACAACAATGTAAACTTTGTGCAACCTGGATATAAGGCACGCTGGGCATCTTTCAACAATTTTTCAAAATTCTGGACATTCTCTCGCCCAACACTATCAAAACCATGGCCAGATCCAAGATCCCCAAAATCATCGTCCATAAAACCCCCCCTGTATATGTCTTCCAGAAGTTCGGGCAACTCATCATGAGGGTTGTCTTCCGAGTCAGAGATTCCACCATGAACACTTCCCCCCTCATCGTCGGAATCATCATCATGTACACCCTCGACATTAATAGGCATTGGCTCCGCGTGTAGTATCCATGCCGTGTAAGAAGTCATGATTCTAAACAACAAATGTTCTTGGACGGTGGGATAAGTATGCAATTCTACATTCATGCATCTCAAACACGGACACCAAATCTTACTATGCTCACCCATATGTTCACTAGTAAATTTAATAAACGACCTCACCCCATTTCTATACTCCGGTCGAAGTTTATTCCTGCAATTCATCCAAGTCTTGTCCATATTTGGTGACCTACAACATCACAGTTAAATATAGTTTCATTCTATTCTCATCTTAAATATCACACATTATTAGTGTTAAAGAAACAAAAATGTCAGGTTTTCAGGATAAGTGGAACATAAAAGCATTTATATGGAGTATGCACGGCGTAAATAACTGTTTGCAGGAACATCTATGCTAATAATACAATGCCCTTAAGATCACAAAATACAATAAAAGTCTGTTCTATTTTTCTCCATCTTAACTAATGCTGTCTTTACTTCTAATTTGGAAACCATTATCTGAATGGTTCAGATATGAAACTTAATTGAATAAGCAACATTTAAAATTGATATCTGAGTTTATGTGCATTAGTGCTAGGTTGCATACAAAAGTAAAAAAATCCTATACCAATTTTTGGATACACGGTGAGATTATTTTGTTTGGATGGGAGGAAACCCAATAGATTTACATGAAATCTAACATGAAATGTTTTTGAGCAAATAAGTGTGAACATTAGCATGTCCTTGCAATAATAAATTCAATGCATATAAACTTAAGATACAAAATGAAATTAAAGTGAAATTATGACAAAAGGAAACTAACATATTATCATAGAGAGAATGAATGGTGAACCAAACTCCTTCACATCATTCACAAACTACATTCTTCAGTTTCTTATGGAGGTGTTTTCTATTCTATTCGTCAACATAATTTCAAGCTCTCTCCAAGAGTGAGGGCTTGCAATTACATCAGTTTTATAACCATTTATAATGCACAGCCTTTGTCATATGTAATTGTGGACAATATACAACATAATTTCAATCAATCAGCATTTCTCAGTGAACACTTGAAATGCATGGTCCTTAAAGGAACCTTACCCTGACGCAGCCAACAAAAATCTAGATCACAGAACTACCAGCTTAAGCTGCAGCCGCTGCCTGAGAAAAACTGCATAGACAATATTGTTGGACTTTAGGGAGTGTGCACCAAACAATGGGAATCAAAGAAGTGTGTCAAATCAGACTTTTTGAAGGATAAGCAGCAGGGAACAAAATGAATGCACCAAATTATGTATTTTCCATACAACGTCACAATAAATTGGAAAGGAAAAAATCATCATGGCAAAGGTCTTCAGGAGTAAAGTAGAAGCCATCCAGAATATCAGGGACTTTTTTTCATTCAAAGAAAAAGCAAAGGCTTGAAAATACTAGGGTGTACACTTAATACCATTCGTGATATAGTCCAAACCAAATATTTCTTTACATGTGTTAGAGATGAACACTGATGATTTTGTTGCCTAAATAAGGATTGACCAAAAGAGAAATCTTCAAGGAAATCTTCAGGGAAAGGAAAGTGAGTTCAAAAATATCAGTAGTTCAATTAACTATGATTGATGGACAGCGACATTCGGCGCCGGGATGCTACCGGGGTCGGCGGGCGTGGGAGCCCGTTGGGTACGACCCTTTCGCGCCCGTGAGGGCCGAAGGCGTGTATCAACATTTTTTTTTTGGGTGGGTGTGCCAGATTTTCTATTTTACTTGGAATTGCAAGTGGTGATCCGGAGATCGACCTTCGCAAGTAAAAAGGAAATCAACTTCTTTCAAGTTTTCCATTGCACATATATTTAAGAAAAGAGACATTTTCTTGATTTGCCGTGAAAGGCGGTTTTTTTTTGCATTTATAGCCGATCTTATGGCGTTTATAGCCGATTTTGGCATTTATAGCCGATTTTGGCGTTTATAGCCGATTTACAATTCTTATCAATAATGAAAGACAAGAGTTGTGATTTTTTTTTGTCTCTTTAGAAAAATACAAACTACAATGAAAAGCAAGAAAAGGAGGATCTAACTTCTCAGGAGATTGTGGGGGACTCGTTCAGATTGACGGTCGCAAGCCATGTGTGGGCTTCGCCATCATCCATGCAGATGAGAACAGTGGATGCTCTTGATTCGCTTGGCTTGGCTATAATCTCAGATTTTTAGAGGACAAAGACCAAGAGGAGGTCCTATGTCCAATAAAAAGCTAAGTAAACGGGCTGAAAAGCCACGTCTAAGCCATTTGGAAGCAGGAGGAGAAGGTGAAGGACCTTGGGGGGGAGGTACCCCCCAAGGGACTTTTGTCACCTTGTAGTAGTGGCCGGTGCAAAACTTCAGCAGAGTTTTTCTCTCTTTTTCTTTCTCTGGATTTTCTGTGTTTGATCCGTCTGGATTCGATTCTCTTCTGGATACGAGCTCTGGATTCTTTCCGATCTGGATTTCAATGGAATGCTCTCCTATTTATAGGCTTTTGGTAGCCATTTAGGAGAGCTTTTATGGGCTTTAATTGCACTTAAGCCGCATAAATGGAGGAGTTACAGGGTTTAATTCCTTTATTTCGTAACTCCTGGATCTTGGCTTCTGATTCGCCGGTGGAGATTGAGGGCATTTAATCGCCTTTGATCGCCATGATGGGAGGAGTTTCATGGGTTAAATGCCATGAATCAATTGACTTGTAACTCCCAAATGCTTGCTTCTGATTGGGCCGTCCAATAGAATGAGTTAATGACTGCCATAAAGCTAGCCAATTAACCACATTAATTGGTCGCCGAGCAGTCGAAGAGTCGCGGGCCGTGCCGTGTCTTCTGGAATTCTTCTGGCGATGATCATCGATGGATCTTCATGCTGATCGACATCGGATGAACATGTAACTTCAGACATTGATAGCTAAGAGCGGGCCGGTGACATCTGTCCTGTCGATTTTTTGATCGATCGGGCGGAAAGCACACTTTTTTGGTCGACCGGTTGGCGATCAATATTGATTTTGATACTTTTGGAGGTTGACCCGTGATTTTGACAGATGTCGGAGGATTTGGCGCCTCAAAAGTATGAATTTTGGAAAGTCCCAGGGGTTGGAAGCTTCGAATCGCGAAAAACGACGGAAAACGGAGCTCCCGGGGCGAAACCGGAGATTCCGGGCTTCCAGGGTCGCGGGCGACCCTAGGCCAGGGTCGCAGGGGCTGGCGACCCTGGGGGAATTTTCCCCATTGGAGCCCGTTTTGCGGTCGTTTTGAGGTCTTTTTCCTTCGTTTTTTCTTCTGTATTTTTCTTTGACTTTTTTTCTCATTTGTTGGCCTTATTCCCTTGTAGAAAAATTGATGAGAATCCTTGCAATTTGGGTTGCAAAGTTTCCAATTTTCCAGGAAAGCCGAAGACTTTGTCGCGCAGGGTTGCCGATTTTCCGTCAGAAGCTGAAACTGGGTCAAACGATGTCCGAATGACCTGAAATTTGAGGTGGAGCCTCCTGAGCAATAAATAAGACCAATCATAGGCTTTTGTTTGAGTTTTGAAGCCGTATGAGGTCCCATCGCCAGTAGGCTTGATTCTGCCGCGCGGTAGATGTCGCGCTTTGATGTGCGGTCAACTGATGTCCGATTGACTTGAAATTTGACAGGGAACCTATTGGAGTCATTTTGAGATGATCCACAGGCTCTGTCTTAGAAACCATGGTCCCGGGGAGCTCCGCCGCCGAGAGGCCTGATTTGGCTTCCGAGAGTCAAAGTCTGGTCAAATGTTGTCGAAATGACCTGAAACTTGACGTGTAGCCCTTTGTAAGCATTTTGAAGCTACCCATGTGCTCTGTTTGATGAGTAATGGTTTCGGTGGTTTTCGCCGCCGAGAGGCTTGATCTAGCTGCTTGAGGGTTGATGTAGGGTCAAACGTTGTCGGTTTGACTTGGAACTTGACGTGGAGCCTTTTGGATGCATTTTGAGATCATCCACAGGCTCTGATCGGGAATTTGATGTCTCCGATGCTGTCGCCGCCGAGAGCTCCTGTTTAGCTGTCGGAGAAGTGAAGTTAGGCCAAATGTTGTCTAAATGGCCCGAAAATTCATGTGTACTCTTCTCTTGGCTATCTTGAAGGATCTTGCAGTTTTTGTTTGATTCTGACAAGATTTGGTTTTTTGGAAGCAGCATTGCCTATTTTGGTAGGCTGCGGCTTCATGTGGCTTGAAGAGGCAAAGTGACATTTTTAGTGCCAACAAATGCCCCCTCGAGGTACAACGACGAGTTGCTTAACCTTTGTAGTTGATGTGCCTCGAAGAGAATCTTGAAGGAGAGTCTCTGTCTTGACCAAGAGTCTTTGAGCATTTTTTTTTTTTTTTTTTTGTAGAGTGGCCTTTTGAGCTTCCGGGGGAATTTTATGGTAGTGAAAGGAATTACACACCATCTCGAGGCAAAGTTTTGAAGATGACATCAGGGATGTGGATTTGGATTTTTGTTTTTGACCTTGTGACCTAACAAGCTGTATGTGGCAAGTTAGGGGGTCGGGTTTTGGTTTTGACCTTGTGACCCAACAAGCTGTATGTGGCAAGTTGGGGGATCATGATTTGGTTTTTGGTTTTGGTCTTGTGACCTAACAAGCTGTATGTGGCAGGTTAGGGGACCAGGATTTGATTTTTGGTTTTGGTCTTGTGACCTAACAAGCTGTATGTGGCAGGTTAGGGGACCAGGATTTGATTTTTGGTGAAATGTCAATTTCAAGATTTTTTCTCAATTTGGTATATGAGGCTGGATGGTTTGATTTTTGGAAGCTCATGGCGCTCGCAATTCTTCTTCTTTTTTTTTTTTTTTTTTTTGTGGGCCGTACGGACAGATCCGTACGGATCTGGTCCGTACGGCCACGTGGCCTGTGGGCCACGGCCTGATGGGCCAGCCCCTCTCCTCTTTTTTTTCTTCTTTTTTTTTTTTTGCTGCTTTCTTTCTTCTTGTTTTTTTTTCTTTCTCCCCCTTCTTTTTTTTAGAAAGTTTCTTTTTTTTGTTTCTTTTCTTTCTCCCCTTTTTTTTTGAGAAAGTTTCTTTTTTTTTTTTTTTTTGCTCATCATGATAATGCGTTTTTATGCAAATCTAGATGTTCATGCATGTACTTTTTGTAGATTGAATTTGAAAGCATGATAGCATACCTGAAAATCTTTGCAAATTTGGGAATTTGGAGCTCGCAGCGATGTTGAGCCCTTCTTGATTTTGCGGAGATTTTGAGGTTTCGAAAGTTTGGAGTTTCGGAGCTCGCAGCGATGTTGAGCCCATCTTCAAACTTTCTATTTCTTTCGGGGTATTTCCCTTTTCTTCGGAATTGCCCCGGAACCATGCCAAAATTTCGCCAGATTTTCTTTTAGCGAAATCCTGTCATTTTGATGATGATCTTTTTTTTCTTTTCCAACCTTTGCAGGTGGTTCCTCCAGAACGAACAAGGGTAAAGAGCCTGCTACAAGCGTACCTCGTCGATCCGCCAGATCTTCTAATGTGGCCGTTCAGCAAGCCTGGGAGAAGGTCCAGTATGTTGAGAGAAACTTAGAAGAGTGCGACTCTCTCAACAGAGATGAGATGAGGCAACAACTGATCGCTCTCAAGAGTGAGGAGTTCTATAAGATCATGGTAAGCAGTCGTCCCTGGGTTACGGACGATCAGAGTGTTGTGCTCAAGCCTACCTTCTTCTTCGGTGATGCAGTCCCCGACGACTTGACATACCAAAGGAGATGTTTTCAGTTCTCTTACACAGCAGATGGTGAGGAGAGAACTATTTCTACCCGGTCGTCTTTTGATCGGACCATCTCGATCCTGAGCCTTTCTCCCACGTGCCCTAAGAGGGAAGATCCTCCGAGCTGGGTGAAGAGGACCAGTGTGATCAAGACCGGGGTTTTTGTTGGTGGACCTTCCGGTTTTGCAGAGAAGCCACCTGTCCGTATGGACATGTTGATGCCAGCCAGTGGCTACCAAGGCTCTGATTATTCGTCGGTCGATTTGGGACCGGTGGGCCTTGGCGTTTTCAGCGGTGACGGCAGCAATTGGGTGAAGCCTTTTCGACTTCGTGGCCGTTTCAGTGCTGACTCCGAGTGGAAGTCGTGGACTGATCGCGTCCTGCTGATTGGTGGCGTTGTTTTGAAGGAAGCCGGGAAGAAGAGACCATCGGTGAAGGTATGATTCTTCCTTTTTCTTTTTCTGCTTCTTTCATGGGGCTTTCCATGTTCTGATTTGTTTTCTCACCCTGCTGCTGCTTTTTTTTAGCAAAGGATGAAGACTTGGCGATGCCTGAGGTTCCGACCGATGAGGCAGTGATGGAGCCGGATATGGCATCTGAAGAAGAACCGAGGGACTCTGGAATGATTCCAGAATCTCCAATTGGTATAACTTCTTTCGCTTTCTCTTTTTTTTTTTTTTTTTTTTTTTTGCCTGCGACTTGATTTGCTAACATTTTTCTTGTCAGCTGACTTGCCACAGGATTCCGATGACTTTGAACCATCAATGGACTCAAATGTTGATGATGCTTCCGATGAGTTCATGGAGGAAGAGAGTGTTCCGCCAGTCGTCAAAGAAGGTACTTTGTAGTGATGACCCTGATGATTTTTTTTTTAACAGGATCATATTCATACCTTTTTGTGTTTCATTTGCAGGTTTTGAAGTGACAGAAGAGAGTCCATCGCTTTCTTCAGAACCAGAGCAAGGGATGCCAAAGGTCGATCCGGAGGTAGAGACTCCTACAACCAGTTCTGACGCGATAGAGGAGATACCTCGTGCTGAGATTCCTTCTCCAGTGGCTCCAAGTGGAAAGAGTTCTTTTGTTACTCTTCCAATGGGACATGACATGAGCAGCTGATCAACGGAGAAGGGTGAATCTTCATCCAGGTCGTCTCTTCAATTTGCGAAGAAGGTGCTGGCTCGGGTTTTGAGTTCTTGGATCGAGACTCTCCTTTCTGGACACCTGGATGCCGGATTTGGCATGATCCCACATGTACAGGAGATTCTCACTGATACCGTAGAGGTTAGTCTGGATGTCACAGGTGCCAGGGCGATCGTTGATAGGATCATTGCACTGGGTGACAAGTGGTTTGAGACCATGGATTTCCCTGACGACCAATTCTTCAAGGAGATGTTCTTGGACCCTGCTGATAAGGCTAAGTCTGACCTGAATGAGGCTACACAAAGCAAGAAGCAGCTAGTTCGGGAGAAGAACTTGGAAGAGCTAGCCATCATCGGATTGAGGCATGACCTTAACGTCCTTGATAGGGAAGTTAAGGAGGCTAAGAAACGTCTTGAGCATTTGAAGGCGCAAGTCGCTGCCAAGTGGGATGCTATAACAGAGGCTCGTGACAGGGAGAGTGCTCTGATTCGCAGGGTTGCAGATGCCGGTCAAGTTCTCGAGAGGAGGACTCTAGAAAACGAACAATGGCAAACTGCTGGGGAAAAGCTTCCCAGTGTAAAAGAAGGGTTACGGCATTCGCCAGCATCTCATGGCAAGTTCCTGAAGAAGCGTGCCTTGGAAACTCTGACGGCTGAGGCCAAAAGTTTGCTTGAGGAGCTGAAGCTTTGGCTGGAGACCATTTTTGGCTGAGCTCCTGATGTTTTTTTTTTTTTTGTAGCAGAAACTACTCTTCTTTCTTTTGGTACCACATGTATATATATATATATATATTTTTTGTACTTTTTTTTTTTGCAGTGCTTGTGAACACTCTTTTTTTTTTTTGGTACCACATGTATTTTTGGTACTCTTTGCAAGTACTCATTCTACAAAAGTTACTTTTTTTTTTTTGTTTTCCCTACGCTCACTTAAATCTTTTTGTGATGAAAGTAATTGCTAAATGAGATTTGATCAAAAGCTTTGTCATTATGTGAAAATCTTTTGTCAAATGATTGTTTTGGTAGGGGAAACGAATTTGGCATGAAAGCCGGATTTTTGTGGCATTTACAGCCAGTTTGGTGGCATTGATAGCCAATTTGTGGCATTTATAGCTGGTTTGGTGGCATTGATAGCCGGGTTTTTTGAAAGCCAAGTTTTGGTTTGTCGGCGTGAAAGCCAATTTTTTGTGGCATTGATAGCCGGTTTGTGGCATTTATAGCCGGTTTTGACATGAGAGTCAGGTTTTTTTTTTTTTTTTTTGTGGCATTTATAGCCGATTTGGTGGCATTGATAGCCGGTTTTGGCAAAAGAGCCAGGTTTTTGGTTTTCAAAAATGCAAGTATCGACCAAGAGTCGCCTCCCTGCTGAATGGTCTTGCAAGTATCGATGGAATGTCGCATCCTTGCTCATTCGGTTGCGAGTATCGATGGAATTTCGCCTCCTCGCGGATTTGGGTGCAAGTATCGATGGAATGTCGCATCCTTGCTTTTCAAAAATTTTGTTTTGCGGGTACTGACTTCGATGTCGTTTCCCCACGATTTTTGAAATTTGCGGTTTTCTCGAACCTTTGGGTTGTGGATATCAAAACATTGTATCTCCACGATTTTTAGGTTTTTTCGAACCTTTTTTGAAATTTGGGTTGTGGATATCAACTGATATGTTACGTCTCCACGGTTTTTGGATTTTGCAAGTATCGACGAAATGTCGCTTCCCTGCGATTTTGAGTGCAAGTATCGATGGAATGTCGCATCCTTGCTTTTTTTCAAAAATTTTGTTTTGCGGGTACTGACTTTGATGTCGTTTCCCCACGATTTTTGAAATTTGCGGTTTTTTCGAACCCTTGGGTTGTGGATATCAACTGATATGTTGCGTCTCCACGGTTTTAGGTTTTTTCGAACCCCTTTTTTTTTTAAATTTGGGTTGTGGATATCAACCGATATGTTGCGTCTCCACAGTTTTTTTTTGTTTGGGTTTGCAAGTATCGACGAAATGTCGCTTCCCTGCGAGTTTGGAAGTGTTGAACGTGGATCGTATTCTTTCGATGGGTGCGAGTATCGACTAAGCGTCGCTTCCCCGTGGTTTTTTTTTTGAAAAACCATTTTTTTTGTTTAAAGACACGAGGGTCGTAAATTTTGACCTAAAACCATTTGACGGTAAAAGGCAGGGTGGACTAGGGTGGAAATCCCTGAATCCGGATTTTCATTTCAAACCATGAATTTTGGGTTCAAGGATCGAAAAGTTTGGTCAAGTCAGGGAGGGGCTCCTAAACTTGGATTTTTTTTTTTTTTTTAACAATGAAACGATGAAAGTAAGCATTGTTTTTTGAGTTTCTTTAGAAATTTCGACATTTTGATATGAAAATTCTAAAGGAGTGGGTTTGATGAGCAAGTACCTGAAAATAGGCTTTTGCCGTACAGGCATTGCTCTTACCCAGTTGGGTAAGTCTCAAGGGTAGTACCGCTTTAAGAACTTGCCATTGATGGGCAGCATACACCTGTCGCCTTCCATGTTTAGGAGGGCATATGCGCCGTTGGAGAAGACCTTGTCGATGACGTAGGGTCCCTCCCATTTTGGCTCAAACTTGCCTTTGGACTTGTGAGCGAAGACCATTGGTCTTTTACCGCAAGAACCAAGTCACCCTTTTTGTAGGCGCGTTGCCTGACCTTTTTGTCAAAAGATCCTACCATGCGTGCTTGGTAAAGTTCAATGCTTTGTCGAGCTTCGAGCCGTCTCTCGTCGAGATTGTCCAGCTCATGGAGTCGCAATTTGACATTGCTTTCTTGAGTCATGTCATTTTGTAGAGATAACCTCAAAGAAGGAATTTGTACCTCTAGGGGCACGACAGCTTCGCATCCATAGACCAAGGAGAATGGTGTGCGATGGGTTGGTCCTCTAACGGTGGTTCGATAGGCCCACAAGGCTTCAGACATATTGTCGCTCCAGTCTCTTTTGTGACTAGAGACCATTTTCTTGAGGATTTTGCAGAGTGTCTTGTTGAAGGCTTCTGCTAATCCGTTTGCTGCCGGATTGTATGGAGTCGAAGGACAGCTTTGAATTTTGTATTTGTCGCAGAACCTGTAGAATCGATGATCCCGGAATTGTGGTCCGTTATCATGGACGAATCTTTTAGGTATGCCGAAACGACAAATGATGTTGGTGCGTAGGAATTGAAGGACTGATGAGGTCTTCATTTCGTTGAACGCAAATGCTTCTGACCACTTGGAAAAATAATCCGTTGCGGCGAAGATGAAGCGATAACCTTTGCTTGAAGGGGGAGAAATAGGACCTATGATGTCCATACCCCAGGCTTCGAAAGGCCACGAGATTGCTGTAGGGTGTAGCCATTCCGGAGGCATGTGAACGTAATCTCCGTGAACTTGGCATAGCTGGCAGCGTTTGGCAAATTGCATTGCATCCGCTACCATGGTAGGCCAATAGTAACCTAACCTTTTTATCTGATCATAGAGCTTAGGACCTGCCTGATGGGCTCCACAAAGACCAGCATGAACTTCTTTAAGTGTTTCTTCGGCCTCTTGTTGTGACAAGCAGCGTAGAAGTACTCCGTTGAAGGATTTCCTGTAGAGGATTTTTGAAGGAATATCCAAATGAAAGTTTGGGGCTCGCCTTTGAATGCTTACCCATTCTTTTGGATCTTCAGGTAGGATTCCGAACATAGTGTAATCAATGAACGGATCCCTCCAGTCGCCGATTGAAGGTTGAAGGATAGAGATCCGACTTCCAACCACTCGGTGGCATTCAGCAACTGCTTGGTGTGTGTTAAGAGGAGGGAGGATCCTTCTCTCGCACACTGTGATTTGCATGTTTTCCCCTTCCTGGATCGCCATTGATGCGGCAAGTCCGGCCAGGGCATCTGCACGGATGTTTTCACCTCTACGAATGTGGGTGATGTGACAGATGTCAAACTTTTGCAGAAGCGATTGTGCCTTGTTGTAATAAGGCAGCAGATCGGGCTTCCTAACTTCATATATCTGATTCATCTGGTTGACGATCAGTTGAGAGTCTCCAAAGACTTCCAGCATAGTGATACTAGATTCGATGGCGAGTTCCAATCCTAGGATCAGAGCTTGGTATTCAGCTGCATTGTTTGTGCATGGTTCCAGTAGCGAGAAAGCGTGTGGAATCATGTATTTGTCGGGGCTAACAAAGAGGATGCCAACTCCCGAGATCAGCTTTCTTTTTTCATTTGTCCTGGTTGCACCGTCAAAGTACATGTCCCAGGAGGCATTTGGTGAGGAAGTCTCCCCGTTGTAGACAGGTTCGTCTGGGAGATCATCTCTGAGTGGAGAATCTTTAGGCAATGGATGCTCTGCGAGAAAGTCTGCTAGAGCTTGGCCTTTGATTGCTTTTTGTGGTACATACCTAATATCAAATTGTGACAAGAGGATGGACCATTTTGCCAGTCGGGCATTGAGAGAACCGGCCTTTGTGACAAGGACCTTCAAGAGGTTGATCCTCGAGACCAGGTAGACTGTGTTGGAAAGCAGATAGTGATGTAGCTTTTGTACGGCGAACATTACTGCAAGGCATTCCTTTTCAACTGGAGAGTAGCGATGCTCTGCACCTACTAGCATGCGGCTGAGGTAGTATAGAGCAGCTTCTTTTCTTTCATCATTTTCTTGTGCAAGCAGAGTACCCAGAGAATGATCAAGGGCTCTTGTGTACAAGATGAATCGTTTCCCAGTGGTAGGAGCAACTAACACTGGAGGTTTGGTTAGGTATGACTTGATATCTTGAAATGCGGCTTCACAGTCAGCATCCCAGACAAAGTTTACACCCTTTTTCATCAATCGAGAGAATGGACGACACTTCCCCGAGAGGTTGGAGATGAACCGTCTGATGTAGGCCAATCTCCCTTGAAGCCCTTTTAGTTCCCTTAAGGTTCTTGGAGGGGGCATTTCTAGAATAGCCTTGACTTTGATGGGGTCAATTCTATTCCGGCTTTCCGAACTAGGAATCCAAGGAACTTACCCGACGAGACGCCGAAGAAGCATTTCAGAGGATTCATCCGCAGTTTATGTTTGCGAAGTCGGAGGAAGACTTCTCGAAGATCTTTGAGAAGGTCTTCTTTTCTTTTGCTTTTGACGGCGAGGTCATCAACGTAACATTCGACCCTCTTGTGTTGCATATCTTGGAATATTTTCATCATAGCCCTCTGATATGTGGCACCAGCATTTTTCAGACCAAATGGCATAACAGTATAGCAATATACGCCAAATGGAGTCCGAAATGATGTGTGTTTTTCATCCTCGGGATGCATCTTTATCTGATTGTAACCAAAGAAGCCATCCATGAATGTCATTCGCTCGAATCCGCAGGTATTGTCAATCATCACCTCCGGTATGGGGAGCGGGAATTCATCTTTAGGGCAAGCGCCATTCAGGTCTCTATAGTCAATACAGACCCTGATCTGCCCAGTTTTCTTTGTCACGGGGACAATGTTGGCCAACCATTCTGGATGTTGTTCCTCACGGATGAAGCCGACGCTTTTGAGCTTTTGAACTTCTTGTTCAATTTTATCCATCACATCTGGACGGAATCTTCTTTGGCCTTGTTTGACAGGCTTGATTTCTTCTTGAAGATTGAGTTTGTGGACTGCTACTTTGGGGTCTAAACCAGGCATTTCAGCGTATGACCATGCAAAGCAATCAACGAACTCACGAAGAAAAGCGATATACTCGGGTAACTCATCATCCTTTATATTCTTGCTTATGAATACAGGACGTGGGTTATCTGGTGTTCCCAAGTCTATCTTTTCAACAGGATCTTCTATTAGAAGGTTCGAAGGTGGTTCCTCCACAATATTTTCGGAGGCTTCCAGCTCAACGAAACCTTCTGGGATTCCAAGGGCATTTGTAGACCGAGGGTTTGTTCCTTTCCACGGGTCTTCTTGATTGGTGATCTTCTCAAGGCTTGCTATGAGATGGTCCCAATTGCCTGTTGAAACTGGGTCGAAGTAAGGTACTTCTTTTGGAGACGAGGGCTCTTCTGGGTCAGAATAGGACAAGTCTGTATTATCGGACGATTCCTCTTTATCATCAGAGAAATCGTACCAATTGGATGAGCTTCCTGGATCTTTGTCAGGTAACTCTTTAAAGAGATATCCAGGGAGATCGATGTCTTCGTGGACTTGAGATGTTGAGGCTTGGTCGGAAAAACGACTTTTAAGCTTTTGTGTCAACTATCTCAGAGGAGTGTCGGGATCATACCCTAACCCATATGAAGACTTTTCTACATGACCGTAGAGTCTCCAATCTTCCAGCTGGCTTTTGGTCAAGGCGGGCCCCAATGGCGTGAGAATACCGCGTCTTTCTCCCAAACCGACTGGGTTTTGAGCGTCATAGCCCATTTTCTTCATAATTGCTTGTGCCACAGGACTATATAGAGATAGCTGAGGCATACCTTCATTTTGGAAAGGTTCCAGCATGGAGTTTGATGAAGAAGCGTCCGATCTATGGAAGAAGATCGGCTTTTTCTTTGGTGATGTTGCCGGAACAACAAAGGAAACATACGTAGGATCTTCTACGTCAGCAGGTGTCTTCATCGGAGTGAGAGCAGGCTGAACTTGTTGAGTGTCAGCTTGGCTTGACGAGGTGTCGTCTTCTGGCTCTGAGTCCGAATCCGTGTCTTGCTTGATAGACACGAAAGAGACAACAAATTTGCCCCCAGGCTTTTGCTTTGCCTTCTTCACTCTGGTTGTGATGACCAAAGGTTTTGAAGATTTGAGGGAGATGACGAAGGGAGGTTGACTGCTCTCTTCGGATTTATCGGAGTGTTTGTTTTCTTCCAGTGATTTTTGAGGAGCATTGCCTTTATCTTTCTGGAGATTTTCAGCAAAGGGTGCTATTTCCTCTTTTTCTTCTTTTTCGCCTTCATACATTTGGGAATCTGCAAAGTGGACTTCTTTACCTTTGAAGGGTCTTCTGTCCGCAAACACTCGATGTACCATGCCGTCGTCGCCGACAAACTTGATGCATTGATGTAGAGTTGAAGAGACAACACCATTCTCGTGTATCCAGGGGCGTCCGAGAAGGATGTTGTAGCATGAAGGGGTTTTTATTGTATACACAGTGACTTCAGAGATAAGATCACCGATCTGCAATTTGAACCTGATTTTGCCGATAGGCCTTTGAGTACTCCCATCATATCCAAAGATAGACACAGATGTGTGGCTTAGCTTGCTGGGTGGGATGCCCAACTCTTCGAGAGCCGAAGTGGAGATGAGATTGAGTGCAGAACCTAGGTCGACCTGAACTCTGTGTATAGGCATTTCCTTGATGTACCCTGTGAAGTACAGGGGTCGGTTGTGCCTTGCTTCGCCAAGTAGGAGGTCGTCCTTTGTGAAGGCGATGGTTGCACTGGCTGCTTTTTGCACCGAGAGGCATTCAATGCATGATCCCTCAGTTTTCTTTTCTCACTGTGAGGAAGTTTCAGAGTTTTTGACCCGGTAGTCCATTTCAATTTGGAGGACTTGCGGGGCACGTTTGTCGACATCCTCATTCAGTTTTTGTAATTCTGAGATGAGATTATCACGAGTGCGTGGAGACATTCGTAATAAATCCAGGATGTGCAGTCGTGCAGGTATGTGTTTGAAGTGCTCGATCAAATCATACTTGAAAGCCTCCTTAGGGCTTGCATGTTCATCATTGTTGCCACTAGGGGCGCTTACAACATCTTTTCCCGAAGGATTTACATAAGTAAAGGAAGATTGGTTGTAATTTTTGTGGTAGTCCCAGCCCGAGCGGGTGTCTCTACCAACTTCGAGAGCTTCTTGAGAAGGGTCTTCGCTTGGAAGATTGTCCTCAGGATCAAAAGGCTGTCGTTTCTCATTTACTGAGGATGCGTCTGCAGTAGAATTGCCATCCTCAGTGATTGTGTTGCATGGAGCATTTTCCGGGAGCGAGTCCTGAACAACATCCAGCAGCTTTTCTTCTTCGTTGACCCATCCATCATCCCAAGTTGGGTTTTCTTCATGATGATGAGTCGGGAAGAGCGTGAGTTCTGAAGTCACAGTCTCAGGGGACGAAGCCTGAGAGGGTGTCATCTCTGTGAAAGTCACGCGAGACGAGGTAGCCCCAGAAGATATGGTGCTAGGTGTCGCCGGTGTGTAAGTGATCTCATCAGATGATGCATCGGAAGAGCTATAATCCCGAATTATCACATTACAGGCATCTCTTAAAGGAGACGTTGTCTGCTCGGAGTCAGACTCATCCTCAGATGTAAGAGGATCGTCTACCCAGCAATTTTCTCCATTTTCAGGAGTTGAGGGAGGAGGTACCTAGTGGGCTTCAGGGACTTCCGGCTCTGGATTGTGAGGAATCTCGTTGACGCGGTCTTGTTCTTGTTCTAGAGCGAGATGCTGCAAGATCCTCGCATATTCTTCAAGATCAGGCATGGGAGCCAAATTTTTTTCTTCGTATGCTCTTTGTGGCTCAACATGGTTGATTTCCACTGGAGCAACGACAGGTGCTGGCTCAATAGCATTTTCTTGTACAGCCTCTTGGTCTTCCTCATCATCAGACCAGGATCCTTGTGGCTGTAAGGGGTTATACCAGATTACTGGCATAAGGTGAGTTTCAGGAACCCATTCTTCGTCGGAGAGATACTCTCCGGTTTCAAGAGATTCCTCCCACTCGCCGGTGTAGTTGGGCTCGAATCCATCGTCGGTGTCGCTGGACTCGTATCTATCAATGGAGAATCCAACTACCGAGTTGCAAGAGTATGATGCCCCCTGCATAGCTTCTTTTTTGAATCGAGGTGGCATGAAATCACTGAGAGTGAAGTTTCTTACCGCCTTTGAAGTCTCTAGAAGGGACGTTTCTGTTGCCCCGAGTGAAGTGGTAGAGGAGGCCTCTGCCTTTTCATTGACTTCTTGTTTTGGCTGGGTCTTCTCTTGCTGTTTGAGCTTGAGGAGATGTTTCCTAGCCTGCCTTCGCTGTTGAGCTGTCGGCTTTGTTTTTACGATCTCCCAGTTTTCATCTTCCAGGAGATCAGGATGTACCCATATGGGTTGTCCGTCTGGTGTCGGGTAAGGAACCAACACTTCGGACGTTTGAATTCTTTTTATCACCTTGAAGGAAGTAGTGATCTTCTTTTCTGGTGATTTTGGTGTTTGTCCACGTGACACCATGTTGACGGAGGCAGACCCATAGTTTTTGTCAAAGGTGATGACTCCATTTTTCCACATCTCGTTGATCTTCTCTCTCACAACGAAGCATTGATTGAGAGGATGTGAGATCATCTGATGGTATGGACAGTATCGGGGATCATTGGTTTTGCCAACATCTCCCGGTCTTTTGGGCTCTGGCAAAATGAGTTTGTCATTTGCTAGGAGAGCCTCAAAGATTTCTTCAACGTCTTCATCGAACGGATATTTCTTTTCTACACGTTCTTTGAAGGCATCAGAGAGTTCAGGCCTTTTACCTGCAGTTTTGTTTTCAGGTTTCTTTGGCTGCTGAGGAGCTGACTTAGTCTGCACATTGAGAACCTCCTTTTTCTTTGGTTTTGAGGTTGTAACAGCAGTCGGCTCTTTCTTTGATGATTTCTGACTGTTGAGGTATTTGATCACCATTTCAGCTTCCATGGAAGCTTCGAGGAGTTCCCCCAGGTTCTTTGATTTGTTGCCGATGATCATGGAGCGAATTTTTGCTCTCATATTGTTACGGCAGATGTCGACTAGCAACGCTTGTGGCAGCACATCTGAGCATTTGTACGCCATTGCCTTCCATTTGTGAATGAAGTCGTATGTTGACTCATTCTCTCCCTGTTTTAGGCTGCAGAGTTGAGCCATAGTAACAGGATGATCCTCACCTTGGAAGTGGGTCAGGAAGCGTGTCTCTAGCATAACCCAGTTCTGGATGGAGTTCTCCGGCAGAGTACCTTTTAGGGTACTTGCGAATAGGCAAATCTTGAGTGCATCTTGATCCGCGATAGCTCCTGTCAGGATCTTGAAGTGGACGACATGCTGTCTGGCTGATCCTTTCCCAGTATATGTCTGGAGAGTAGGTTGTTTGAATTTTGCAGGGAGCGGAACCGAGTCCATCCATAGAGGGTAGGGTGGCTTGATCCCATGTTCCTTCAATGTATCCTCTTCTTTTGCTTTTGCGAGGATATCGTCCACGTCCTTTCTGGTAAGGGCGCGAGACTCATTGTTTTCTGCATTACCCTCGTCATCTTCATGATTCGAAGGGGTTTCATTGTTAGGTGGCGGACGCTGTAGAGTAAGAATAAGGTTTTCCATCAGAGCCTCAATTCTCTGTTGTCCTTGCTCCAACTGCTGGATGCGTGTGATCGCATCATCTTGAGGTGGATTGCGAGGTGGTGGCTCAGAATTTGTGGCCAGGACGTTCATCCCTCGTGATTCAAACGAAGAAACTGTCCTGGTGACTGAGCTGGGGCTCATTCTTTTTGATGAAAAGCTTGAGGAATGATCGCTCTGCCATCCTTGGCTTGAAGGAGCAGGGGATTCTTCGTGATGTCTTCGTGTCCTGGAGACGCTACGAGTCACCGGACGTCGGACATGGATTCTGGATGCTGACTTTTGGCGTCTTCTGGTTTTTCCAACCATATGGACAGCAGCAACTTGGTCGGGTCTTTCTTTTTCGACCCATTTTTGAGAGACTTGAAGTGTAGGAGGCTGAGTCCTTTGCTTCTCTAGTCTCTTTTGTCGGTACGATGCACGGCGGCGTACACGACGAGCAGCTTGAGCTTCGGTCAGCTCTGGCTGGGCTCTATCGATGAAGGATGTGCTCCCTCGGGCGCAGCAGCCGAGCCTGTCTTCTTTGTAGCTAGGCAAGGACAGGATTCGGACCCGGTCCTTTGCCTGTTGCAGCGAAGCTTTGAATTTTTCAAGTTCGGCCCCTGTAGAGATAAAGGGTCGAACTGAAGGAGTGTAGGCGTTGGCAGGTGCTTGTAGAGGCCTAGTGATGCATGATCTGATTTTGGGCTTGTGGGAGCAAGACGGTTCATGCTGGGTTGACTTGGGAGTGAAGTTGGAGATGGGTCTCTCCTCTTTCATGTAGGCAAGAGGATAGAACTGGTTCTCCTTGAGTGGGGCCAGGTATGCTGGCTTGGTGGATGTTTGAGACCTTCTTTGTTTTGGTGAAGGTCTTGGAGACCAAGTCTTGGGATAGGTCTGGTTGTTTGTGGGTCGAGGCTTCGCGGGGGTGCCGCGGGCTTCGGGCTTTTGGGCGCTCGCCTTTGGTGTCACGGGAGTGACACGTTGAGAGGCGATCTTCTGCTTTTTAGCAGGCGCAGCTTGTTCTTCGGGAAGTGGGAATGGTCCCAGCGTCCCAAAGAAGATAGTCCGGGGAGTCGAGGTCGACCCGGAGTTCAGAGAGTTGCCGAGGGAGTTGACGCTTCGGCAGCTGACAAGGCGCTTATGAGTGCGCGCGCTTTGCTTCTGTTGAAGCATGAGTTGGTGCTTGTTCTCATCGAAGATAATGGTTAAGGCTGCCATTGTTAGTTTCGAAAAAGTTCTGAAACAAGACCACATCCATTAGTAATCACAAGAATATAATGATCATAAATGGGAATTTCTATGGTTGTCTTTCCAAATCGCTCAAGGGATATGACCCAAGCGACATGAAGAAGGCAAAAAGCCATAGATGGTACAATTGTTCTGACAGCAAGTATGGTGAGCCCAGAATGAGCGTTCCAGTGACTGCTAGAAGCAATTGTAAACCTAAATTCGACTTGTCGAGAAGCAGGGCTTGCTCGAGGTAAGACAAATATAAGGTTGGAGTTACAAATGTGCCGGTCGCAAATACAGTAGACCCTGAAAGGGCGTACCAGTATTGCGAGGCACAAATGTTGGAAATCGCATCCATGAGATGGGATTCTCTTTTTTTTTTTGAAATGTCAAGATTGGATTCATCAAAGAGAGCAGATGGTATTCCGATCCGAATACGGGCTCAACGATTTCCGCGAGCACCAGTACCCAGAAGGGAAGGAACCACAATTTCTCGGATCTGAATCTAAAATGACGAGAGTTTTTTTTTGAAAATTTTTTTATTTTAAGATTTTTTTATTTTTTAAATCTTTTTTTTTTATTTTTTTTATTTTTATTTTATTTATATTTTTTTTCTTTAAGATTTTTTTTGAAAATCTTTTTTTTTTATTTTTTTTTATTTTTTTATTTTGATTTTGGTTTTTTTTTTTTTTTAAGATTTTTTTTTGAAAATCTTTTTTTTATTTTTATTTTTTTTATTTTTAATTTTGATTTTTTTTGTTTAAGATTTTTTTTTATTTATTTTTTTTATTTTTAATTTTGATTTTTTTTTGTTTAAGATTTTTTTTCGAAAATATTTTTTTTATTTTTTTTATTTTTGATTTTTTTTAATTTTTTAAGATTTAAAGACGAGAGAGTACACATAGGCCTCCTAACCCGGTCTTATGAAACCTCAATTGATAGAATTGCCCCCAGGTAAGGGTAGGATTACTTAATGAACCCGTTTGGAGGACCCTTACCTAGAACAGTCAAGCTGTCTCCACACTCTGGACAAGGCTTTTCTTGAATCAATCGTGATCAAAGAACGCAATTGGTTTAACATTAGTGGTCTATGTCTTTTTATTTATTTATTTAATTTTTTTTTTTAGATCCCTGACAGACTCATCGAAGAGAAACGATGGCCCAATCCCCGATCCGAACACGGGCTCAACGATTTCCGCAAGCACACATGCCCAGAAGAGAAAGGATCAAAGTTTCTCAATTTTGAATCCAAAACGAGAAATTTGATTTTTTTTTTATTTTTTATTTATCCCTGACAGATTCATCGAAGAGAAACGATGGCCCAAATCCCATTTCGAACAGGCTCAACGATTTCCGCGAGCACACGAACCATAGGAGAGGATCAATTCTCAATTTTGAATCCAAAACGAGAAATTTGATTTTTTTTTTATTTTTATTTTTTTTTGAAAAGAGAAAGAGTGGAAATAAATTCGAAGAATTAGAAATTTCCAAAAAATCCCATCTCGTTTTTTTTAGATGCGAAATCCAACATAGGCCACCAACTAGAAAGTAGCCAAGGAATCTGGAGAAGAAGTATAAGCAAAGAGCAAAAATATGGTATGCAAATATTTCATTTCCAAAGCATCGTGTTCTCAAATGAACGAGTCCCACCGGGTGTGCCAGCTTGGTGGACAGCGACATTCGGCGCCGGGATGCTACCGGGGTCGGTGGGCGTGGGAGCCCGTTGGGTACGACCCTTTCGCGCCCATGGGGCCGAAGGCGTGTATCAACATTTTTTTTTTGGTGGGTGTGCCGGATTTTCTATTTTACTTGGAATTGCAAGTGGTGATCCGGAGATCGACCTTCGCAAGTAAAAAGGAAATCAACTTCTTTCAAGTTTTCCATTGCACATATATTTAAGAAAAGAGACATTTTCTTGATTTGCCGTGAAAGGCGGTTTTTTTTTTTGCATTTATAGCCGATCTTGTGGCGTTTATAGCCGATTTTGGCATTTATAGCCGATTTTGGCGTTTATAGCCGATTTACAATTCTTATCAATAATGAAAGACAAGAGTTGTGATTTTTTTTGTCTCCTTAGAAAAAATACAAACTACAATGAAAAGCAAGAAAAGGAGGATCTAACTTCTCAGGAGATTGTGGGGGACTCATTCAGATTGACGGTCGCAAGCCATGTGTGGGCTTCGCCATCATCCATGCAAATGAGAACAGTGGATGCTCTTGATTCGCTTGGCTTGGCTATAACCTCAGATTTTTAGAGGACAAAGACCAAGAGGAGGTCCTATGTCCAATAAAAAGCTAAGTAGACGGGCTAAAAAGCCACGTCTAAGCCATTTGGAAGCAGGAGGAGAAGGCGAAGGACCTTGGGGGGGAGGTACCCCCCAAGGGACTTTTGTCACCTTGTAGTGGTGGCCGGTGCAGAACTTCAGCAGAGTTTTTCTCTCTTTTTCTTTCTCTGGATTTTCTGTGTTTGATCCGTCTGGATTCGATTCTCTTCTGGATACGAGCTCTGGATTCTTTCCGATCTGGATTTCAATGGAATGCTCTCCTATTTATAGGCTTTTGGTAGCCATTTAGGAGAGCTTTTATGGGCTTTAATTGCACTTAAGCCGCATAAATGGAGGAGTTACAGGGTTTAATTCCTTTATTTCGTAACTCCTGGATCTTGGCTTCTGATTCGCCGGTGGAGATTGAGGGCATTTAATCGCCTTTGATCGCCATGATGGGAGGAGTTTCATGAGTTAAATGCCATGAATCAATTGACTTGTAACTCCCAAATGCTTGCTTCTGATTGGGCCGTCCAATAGAATGAGTTAATGACTGCCATAAAGCTAGCCAATTAACCACATTAATTGGTCGCCGAGCAGTCGAAGAGTCGCGGGCCGTGCCGTGTCTTCTGGAATTCTTCTGGCGATGATCATCGATGGATCTTCATGCTGATCGACATCGGATGAACATGTAACTTCAGACATTGATAGCTAAGAGCGGGCCGGTGACATCTGTCCTGTCGATTTTTCGATCAATCGGGCGGAAAGCACACTTTTTTGGTCGACCGGTTGCCGATCAATGTTGATTTTGATACTTTTGGAGGTTGACCCGTGATTTTGACGGATGTCGGAGGATTTGGCGCCTCAAAAGTATGAATTTTGGAAAGTCCCAGGGGTTGGAAGCTTCGAATCGCAAAAAATGACGGAAAACGGAGCTCCCGGGGCGAAACTGGAGATTCCGGGCTTCCAGGGTCGCGGGCGACCCTGGGCCAGGGTCGCAGGGGCTGGCGACCCTTGGGGAATTTTCCCCTTCGGAGCCCGTTTTGCGATCGTTTTGAGGTCTTTTTCCTTCGTTTTTTCTTCTGTATTTTTCTTTGACATTTTTGCTCATTTGTTGGCCTTATTCCCTTGTAGAAAAATTGATGAGAATCCTTGCAATTTGGGTTGCAAAGTTTCCAATTTTCCAGGAAAGCCGAAGACTTTGTCGCGCAGGGTTGCCGATTTTCCGTCAGAAGCTGAAACTGGGTCAAACGATGTCCGAATGACCTGAAATTTGAGGTGGAGCCTCCTGAGCAATAAATAAGACCAACCATAGGCTTTTGTTTGAGTTTTGAAGCCGTATGGGGTCCCGTCGCCAGTAGGCTTGATTCTGCCGCGAGGTAGATGTCGCGCTTTGATGTGCGGTCAACCGATGTCCGATTGACTTGAAATTTGATAGGGAACCTATTGGAGTCATTTTGAGATGATCCACAGGCTCTGTCTTGGAAACCATGGTCCCGGGGAGCTCCGCCGCCGAGAGGCCTGATTTGGCTTCCGAGAGTCAAAGTCTGGTCAAATGTTGTCGAAATGACCTGAAACTTGACGTGTAGCCCTTTGTAAGCATTTTGAAGCTGCCCATGTGCTCTGTTTGATGAGTAATGGTTTCGGTGGTTTTCGCCGCCGAGAGGCTTCATCTAGCTGCTTGAGGGTTAATGTTGGGTCAAACGTTGTCGGTTTGACTTGGAACTTTACGTGGAGCCTTTTGGATGCATTTTGAGATCATCCACAGGCTCTGATCGGGAATTTGATGTCTCCGATGCTGTTGCCGCAGAGAGCTCCTGTTTAGCTGTCGGAGAAGTGAAGTTAGGCCAAATGTTGTCGAAATGGCCCGAAACTTCATGTGTACTCTTCTCTTGGCTATCTTGAAGGATCTTGCAGTTTTTGTTTGATTCTGACAAGATTTGGTTTTTTGGAAGCAGCATTGCCTATTTTGGTAGGCTGCGGCTTCATGTGGCTTGAAGAGGCAAAGTGACATTTTTAGTGCCAATAATGATAGATTTGTAGAAATGAAGGATGGGAGAGCTTTGGCAGTAGGCTAGTATGAGTTCTTATATGGTCCAGTCTAGAAGTAGGTTGGCATTGTGGGAGTATGTTTATGAGCTTTGCACATTCAGGATTTGAACCATATTAGTTAACACAAAGACAAGTAACCAGTCAGAACATATTAGTCAGCGCAAGATTTGAACCATGATCCCCCTCGAGTTCAAATCATTTATTGGCAGTAGATATATCATGAGAAAAGATAAGTTTACACACTAAATTTTTGTGACAATAGAACAGCAGGCAATAAAAAGGAAGAATGGTATAAAGTTTTCCATTTGGTAAGATGTGAAAATGTAGTTAGTCTCCAAAAAGGAATAGTATATAATCATTGTTAAGGTCCAAAACTGAACCCTATATGCCACAGCCAAAAGGGTATTCCATTGAATATTTGTGTTGTGCTAGATATGCTGATTGCCAAACTTTTGGAGCCAGTGGACCACATTACAACTCATCCTAGGAAGATCAAAGTATGACTAGCAAAATAAAGGAAAAAAAGGTGTGAAACTGAAAGCAACAAAGTTGGTTTCCATGGCATTATAGATGTTTTCGTCTCAACTTTACTTTCTAAAATGCAACTGGCAGAAACATGAAAAACCACTTTTAATTTCAGGGTTAGTAAACTTCTTTTAAATAGTTCTAGTTTAGGGTGATGCATGCAGTCAAGAACATCAAAATTTCTCGATGATTCAAAACTTGTTCTTAGAGCCAGTCTGCTGAAAGTTTTAGCTTGACTCAGGATTATGCTTCCCACGGTCCCACTGGCTAGTTTTTGAATGAAAAGAATCAACTGGCCCCTCAAAATTTCAAACTGATCCATAAATTTTAATTTGAAATTCAGAACAGAGGAATGACCTCTATCCTAGAATTCATTGAGGGTGTTTGAGACACATCTTCTAGCCATTTTCGACGATAGGAATTGTCCTAAAAATAATAGAAGAGCACAATAGCAACTGTCCTAAAAATAACAGAAGAGCGCAGTAGATCTTAGTTTGAACTCATTTGGAAACATTAGTTATAGCGGAGTTCATCTATCGCAGAAATGACCTGACATCCAACTACTTTAGTTAAATTGTAATGCTGGTCATTCTCAAGGGGGATTAAGGAGAAATGGGGCCTCATTCCAGGTTTAACCTGATCAAAGATTCAAAATGCTCATGGAATGAAGAGGTTGCAGAGGATTCTAGGTTCTCAGCCTCACAGCACAGGTACAACTTGAAGAGGTAGGTATTATATCTGGGGCACATAGGAAGATGCACCAGATCCATGGTTTAATCTGGCTCATAGTCGATGGCAATGCACCCCAAAAATCTCCCTAAATGAATGATTCCATCACCATGAAAAAATGAGTGAAAACTCCATCGTTGACATATTTTCCACTGAATGATTCCCGTCATACTTTCTTTCCTTTTATAAGAAATTACTTGCAGGCAACTACAAAGGTGAGGATCTTCCAAGAGAGGAGATTTCTTTCAACATCCCCCCAAATCCAATCTATCATCCCAAAAAAAAAAGAAAGAACCAAATCCAAAACCCCACAAAAACAATAAAAAGAAAAACCCAGAATAAAAAATTAAAAAAAAATAGATAACCTTCTTGGAGATTTAGAGATCTCTATGAGAGGAGAGGGTGCGCTGGCGTGCAGGGCAAGTGTTGAGGGATGCGATGGTGTTGCAGAGAGGAGGGAGAGAGGCTCTTACCTGTGAATGGGATGAGTTCTGGCGTGGAGGGAGAAGAGGGAGAGATGATGGGGCTCTACGCTGCTGGTGGCGGTGCGGTCTACTCGTGGAGGAAGAAGGGGCGATGGTCCAAAGGCGTGAGAGAGATGAAGAGCAGAGAGACTGGAGAGGGGGCTGCGAGATGGGTTTGCACAGGGGGTTGTGAGATGGAGATAGAGAGAGGGCGAGATAGAGAGGGAGAGGAGGTGATGGTGCTGGCCTTCGTTCCGGTGTGAGAGAAATGGATGAGGTCTGCATGCGAGGAAGAGCTGCTGTGCCTTCATTCCGGTGTGAGAAATGGACGAGGTCTTCTTTTTATGTTCTTTCATTTCGTTGCCAATAGCTCTCAAAAATGAACCGCCAACCTAAACCGCGCGCCCCAAATTTTATGCATTCCGTGATGAAATAATTTCGTCGTGGATTATTTTTTAAGGGATTCTGCGACGTTGTATTTTTCTCGCAAAAATTCTTTAATAAAATATGGTGTTAATGATTTACCGACGAAAAAAACTTGTCGCAAAATAAATAATTTCGTCGGTAAAATTTTACATCTTCATGGCGCCAACTCCATTTTTTGGCGCCAAACTTTTCGCGACAATCTTTAGCGTCAATTGAAAAATATCGTCATTAAATAATTTGTGTTTTCGTTTTTGGCGACGAAATTAATTTTTCGTCGTGAAAAACAATATGTAATGACAAAATTTCAAAACGTCGCGGAATATTTGCCGCGAAAAATGATTTTTGTTGTAGTGTTGGTACTGTGTATCCGAACTAATCTGGAGTATACGGATTTTAATCCTAGACATCTTCTAGTATTGTTCGAAATATAATATCCGATCATCAAACATATTATCGAACATTAGGTTTCGAATGTCTTGTGCCCTTCCGAACATTAGTTTCCGAGCATTAATAAAAAGTCCGAACATATGATTCCAAACATAACGATTGTGTCTGAACTTTCAGTACCAAACAGATCTCGGTGCAGAAAAAAAAAATGAAAAATTCACATTAGTTCAAATACACAGCAAATAGATTCATTATGTGATAACTATCAAAGTATTGGAATCCTTTGAACATATTTTTATGCAAAATAGTTCTACATTGACCTATTTGTAAAATAAAAATAAAATAAAATAAAAAAGAGAGAGAATGGTGAAGAAGGAAAGTGACTTACCCTTGATTAAAAATGGAGGTTTCAGTGACAAAAGAAGTCAGTTGATTCCCTATGTGGTTTGTTCCTTTCACTTGGCTTCACTTGGTTTCGTCAAAGATGAATACACGACGTTTCCAGTGACAAAAAAGGAGATGAACGTGTGTGGAGAGGAGATGAATGTGTGTGGGTAGAGAGGAGATGTGATCTAAATGGCAGGGATAGTTTGGGTATATTGATGGGTGCAGAAAGTAAAATCTGTAAAAATTCAACTTTTAAACATCGGTGTGGAGAGAAATTCGGTGGGAATAGCAAAAACCGTGGTACCAAGAAAACTCCCCCTATATTTATTATCAGATGAGCTTATACTTTAATGGATGGTCAATGAAATGGACATTCCAGATAAAAATAACCAATTAAGGGGCGTTTAAGTTGAATTCTAATGACCCACATATCTCCTCATATTATTTCTTCAAATTCGAAGTCGATCAATAAATGCTAGACATCAACAAACCATATTGGAAAGGAGCCACTTCCTCTAACTAGGGTGACCATGGGCCCGTTTGAGCTAATTCTCAAGCCCATTCTAGCCCAGCCTAAAAATAGGCCTTGCCCTTCCCATTCGCAAAGCTATGAGTCCATTTATTTACATACAAAAATTCAGCCAAGATTAAGGGCCTAAAATAACACTTATTTATATGAGGATTTGGCTCGAGATAGATCGGAGTGAAGAAACTGAATACGTGTAGCCGACCCCAACATAGTTATGACAAGGCATTGATAATGATGATGATGTCTAGGCCGAGCTTATGTTCAGCTATTGCACCACAAGATAGGCTAATCACAGTCTATGATGATAGAGAATGCTCTATGTAAATCTGGATATGTTATATGACGAATTCATGTTAGGGGCTACATCTTGCCAAATTCACTGAGCTGTTTAATTGATAATAATCAATGGCTATTTACTGAATAAAATAGAGTTAATTATGTTGGAAGTAAGTGAGCATTCTAGATGGGTTTTCAAAATTTTTGACCCATTTAAAAAGGGATCAAATACCCATGGCCAGATGCTTATGCTTGAGTTGCGGTACGCTCAATGGGCTATGATTGATTTTGCATAGCTTACTCTCACTCCTGCATGGCATTTGTGCTATAGTTTTAGTAGCAAACGAAAACTCAAATGTTATGATGAGAAAGAATTATCATTTGATTAGAGCTCGTATAAAGATGAGCTAATCAGATTTATTATTAGATGAGCTAATCATTTATTGCATGATTAGTAAAATGGACAGTCCAGATAAAAGTAACCAATCAAGGGGCGTTCAAGTTGGAGTCTAATATTTTACAAAAAAAGAAAGTTGAGTCTAATGACCCATCATATCAACCCATATTATTTCATCAAATTCAGAGTACATCAACAGTTTCTTTCATGTATATAGATTTTTTAAGAATAAATGCTAGACATCAGCACGACCCAAGTTGAAAAGGAGACACCATCCTTCTTCCTCTAAATAGGGTCTACTACGGGCCAATTCGACTTCATCCTATTTACTTAATAATCAAGCTCATATTGGGCCTAGCCTAACAATAGGCCTGACCCTTCCCATTTGCAAAGCTATGAGTCCATTTACATAGGAAGCTATGGTTCACATGTTATTAATTATTGCATGTTGCCAAATTTAATGTGGTGCATTGTTGAGGAGTGATGTCTATTCAAGATAGAGTATTGAAAAGTATTTATATTGCTTCTACTAACACCTCGAGGTTTTCATAGAAATGTGAGTTAAGTAAATGGGATAAGGTATTAGAGCCTACCGGCTGCGAGTTCAAATCCCAAAAATAATTACTCAGCACTTAAAAAAATGTGTGTCGTCAAAAGTGTGCCGACCGGTTCCACCTAAGGGGGAGTATTGAGGAGTGACATCCATCCGAGTAGGAGTATTGAAAAGTATTTATGGTAATATGCATTAATTTATAATAGCCAGTAGCTATTTACCAATAAAATAAAGATCATTAACACAAACTAGAAAAGTTGATACATTATCACCTTAACCTAGTATAATCCTAACCACATCGGTAATTTATAAAACATACATAATAAAACTAAAATATTAATAATTGAAATTTGAGCTGAACTCATCATATGATAGATCGAACTTGAAATAGGAAGTTATTTTTCACATGAGTCTGAAAAAGTACTAAAAATCAAGCTGAATATAGTCTGGGCCTCTGGTCCAAACACCCCTAATTCAAACCCATTAGAAGGGAGCTCAATTGGAATTCTCTGGATGGCTTCTTCTTCTGTGATTTGGAATTCTCTCTCTCACGCAGGTGAAGGACTAGTTGAAGAGCTGCCCAATCTAAGAATTCTTTAGGCATTGCTTGTGCGAGAGTTCTTTGTAAGGAATGCCTCCAGTAAGGATAGCAAACTGGCTCATAACCAATCCACCTTAAGCATGCTCTACTGTACACTTCTGGTGTAGGTAAAAAGAAGGATGAAAATCGGAATGGTAGCATCTTGGTCTTCACAAATCCAGGAATCTGATAACTCAAAAATAAAAATTCTAGTATGAGATTCTCAATAATGTATTATGAAATGCGTGGTGTAGGAATGTCTTTGGCACGAGATTAAATAAGGGGTAAATGCTATTAGTTTAATTCATCATCCCATCAAATTTGATATTGGTCACTAATTCATCAAAGCTCGTTTTGTGCATTTTGAGCGGAATATATACATATATATATATATATATATATGAGCAGGGCTCTCCTCAGCTGCAGCTTAGCTTATCCTAAGCTGGAATACAGCTGGTCTCACAAATTAATTTTGATTATATCTGTTTTTTATATAATAGAACTGAAAAATCCAATTCTGAATGGATTTATCTTGCTTTTGGAGATGATCATCATCTAAAAAACAGCATAATCAACTTTGATTTTGCTGGACCAGCCCTATTTCAGCTTAGAATAAGCTAAGCTGCAGCTTAAGAGAGGTGGCCCATATATATATATATATATATGAGAAATATTCAAGTGAGAACTAGTTCTCACCCATTATATGAGAACTTTTTTGCGGAGCCCAACTAACAACTCATGTAAACCTAGCAACCAATAGGGAATTCCCTGATACTCACTAATCCCAAAGATTGGCACACATCCGAATGGACTGAACCGTTAGATCGAGGGTTGAATATTTTTTTGAATATGAAGCCATTAAACTTGTGGGCGACGGATGAAGGGGTTAAAGGCATAGTTTTAGAGTCAAACTTGATACTTGGGGTGGTCTCACATAAATCTTTTTATTCTCCCCGATCCCATCCCCAAATGGGCCCCACAATGAGGCCTCACAGAAAAGGTTCTCATATAATTTGTAAAAACTAGTTCTCTCCTCAATATTACCGTATATGTATTTATATATAATTCATTATTGGTTTAAAGTAATCTTTTTTCTCTTTTTGGAAAATTGAGAGAGAGATAAGATTTGCACCAGACATTGGACGTCGATTCCATGTTGCTTGTACTCGACATGAAGGTTTCTTGAAAATTGATGAATGTACCTAAGTCAATGTTAACAAAAATATAAATCAAAAGATAAATTTCATTATGCCAACCATTACTTTATTTTTCGGAAAAAAAAAAAAAAAAGAGCTCCCAATTAATAGTATGGACATACAGATTAAAAAATGAGCGTTTTTCGCATTCAAAATAATTCTGGAATGCTAAGAGTCTATGTTAATAGCATAGCATATGGATAGGAATTTCTATGGTCTGCTTGATGACCTTGTGGGTTAATGTTCAAAAATCTTTTTCACCCACCTTCATTATATTTCTCACTCCATGAGGATTGACAGGAATGGAGCTCACGGAAAAGTATTTGGATATTCGATTTTTGGGTTTTTATCTTGAGTACTATCATGAAAGTGTTAAAGAAAATAAATTAGTTTTTAAATAACAAAAAAACCCAAAAGTGAAAGTACATATACATTAATGTTAAAGCTTGATATCTGTTTGGAGAAATTATTCCTTTTTTATTTTTGTTATTTTCCCCTTTCTGTTAGTTCCTCTCCCACTTAGAAAGAGCTCACCATTCCTTCACTTCTAATTTCATGGTTATGTCCTATATTTTGTTATGGATCGACCTCCTTTTTCCATTGTTTTCTTTCTCTAGCTTTCCCTTCACCATGGGTGTATGGTTACTTGGAACCCAAACATTTTGATGTGCAAAATTATTTCTAATGCCGCTACTAGTGCTCAAAATGGCCCATCGGCCCCAACCAATAAGAGCCAATCTTAATCTATGATGCTTGGATACTTTAAAATGGACAATGCTTCGCGTCGTATCATATCCGATACTTCACTTTTTATGTGTAAAATCAATTTCCATGGAATGTCCTTGCCGTATCCATGCCATATCTATGCATCATAGATCTTAACATTGTTAACAAAAAATTAAGAGTGATGATCAACAAAGAACTTACGCTTTTGTCGCAGAATAAACTGAGTATAAAGGAAATGACGGGACGGTATCAGCTGACCCGGAGCCGATATTAATGATGGCCCCTCTCTTCTTCTTAAGCATCACAGGTAGCACAACCCTAGTGACCCTACACATACCCTCCAAATTCACCCTTACAATATCATCCATGATTGAATCAGCCTCATGAAAGAATCTGGGCCATATGTTACTCATGCCAGCATTATTGATCAAGATCCCAACGTCCAATCCATCTATCCCTTCCTGTATTCTACCACAAATCACCTCTAAAGGATCAGTTGAGAAGTCAATAACAATACTCCTCACCTGCAATCCACTTCCAAGATATCTTTGATGCAATTCCTTGGTAGTGACACTTAGTCTGGCGGGGTTCCTACCCACCAAAATCAGGTGGAGACCCTTTGAAGCCAGCTCAAATGCAAGGGCCTTGCCAATCCCATCAGTGGAGCCTGTGACTAGAGCCCAAGAACCATATTCTTTGAGGTTTTTTGCGGGTCTGAGGAAATGGACCCAGACCCATCTGATGATTGATATGAGCGTCTTGAAGATGGTGATGAATCCGATCGTTTTTGCTAGAAGTTCAAAAACGGGCGTCTCCATTGGTGATTTAGATGGAAATATAGAGGATTCAGGCAAGCTGGTTGAGGATTGACTTGGAGGATTTTAGATGGAAATATAGAGAGCATTGCGGTTGCCTCAATATGGAAAGCATGATTTGAGAATCGGTTAATATGGAGGGTACAAATGGCATGAGCAAGCTAGGGATCATCAATGCATCACCTAAGAGAGAAAAATATTAATAAGGAGAATTGTCGAAAAAAACCTTTGTTAGTTTCGAAATACCCTAGTAAAAATGGTTTTATTCTTGCGTTAAAAAACCCCTTAATATTTGTTGGGAATTTTTTGACTAAATCCAAATTTACTGTTGTAAACTAATCCCATTATTTTAGTTTAGTCAATAAGATAGAATTAGATCCTTATACAATGGTATGTTAATTTAGTTGTAAATATTGTATAATTAAATACCATACTAATTAATGAAGCATTCAGTTTATAGCTGTGCAAAAGCTTTTTCCAAAATTAACAATATTAGAAGAACAGAAAATTAATAATGTAAATGTGACAATTTTACAAATATTTTTCATAGAATTTTAGAATTGAATGCAACTTGTGCCACGTCCACAAACTATCAGTTTTTGCAGTGATTCTTCTTTGTCTTCTTTTTATCATCAACAGAATCTTGGGTTCGCTAAAAAGAGTGTTTGGTTGCATCAGATTACATAGGAATTCATGTTCAAGGAATTTTGAAGATGTGAGGTGTGAAGGATACATGGAAGCTGGATAAAAGGTGGATCAGAAGTAGATGGACAATATTGACTGTACTTGCTAGGTATTCAACTAGTAGGGAGGGTGATGGCAGTGTATTCATTTCTCATCTTCTCTTGTTTTAATTTCCATTAAAAGGGAGGTAATTTAATGGTCATTTTGTATAATCACCTTTGTTGATCTTTATTTTGAACCACCTATATACTCAATTCCTATATATTCTATTCAAACAAGCAGGCCGAAGTGGTAGTTTCTCAATGTAGAACTCAAAGGTGGTTTTGAAAACTTTGTACCTAACTTCCAGTCTAAGTGTCCCTCTTCAAGTAGAATTGAGAATAGAACATGTTGAATAACAACACAGCAAAGATTATCCATATAGGTTAATGAAATAAGACCAATCTAATTAGGCAGACCCTGGACAATCAAAAAGGGGACTATCATTAAGGGAGCCACATGAACTATATCAAAGCCATTGAGAAATGACCATCTGTAAGTGATTCACACCATCCGCATTGTAAGTTCATTGATACAGATGACCATAAATTAGATGAATAAGTAATTAGTTTTTAAAATCAATTTTATATAAATAACCAAAATGCAAGGTACAAAAGTGTCCTCACACGAATAGAAATCACTCCTTTCTTTATTCTCTGTTTTTATTGATAGCATGACTTGAACCCACAGACTCATGGTAGTGACAATGAAGATGGCTCTTGCCAACAAGTCATTCGTTCTTATCATCAGAACCTTTGAGCCCTCGCCTATTGCCAAAACTAGAATGTAGACGCCATGCAAAACTGGGAGTATCTGGTAATAGAGAGGTCAAATACCACTGAATGTGATGCGTCCAAAAAGGAATGCAAAAGGGCTCATACCCTATCCAGCGTACAGCAGCTTGAGAATAAGCCTCTGGGGATGGTGTAAAGAAAGACAGTGTCTTGAAGCCTACCATTTTCGTTGATACATAAAAGGGCATCTGCATCCAAAATCTACAAGTCAATTCCTTTTATTTGCAACTAATAAATGAAAGATTATTTGATGGTCATTTAGTAAGACTGTTAAAGGGCCGGACCGGGTCTAGGGTTGTCATTTCCTTGCTCTTGATCGATGCGGGCAGGGCACGCATCTAGCCAAGGCCCTCAAGAGCCTATGTTACCTTGGCCCCTACCCGACCCTTATGGCCAGGTTGGGCTTCTAAACAAGAGAAGATAATATTTTATATATATTCTGCACTACAATCGGGCACAAATATCTACCAAGCATTAACCACCTTCTATTCAGGCTTGGGATAGACAATGCTTGCAACAAACAACGTCACGGAGCTAAAAAAAATGTACTGAAAAATGGCTTAAAAAATTAAAAATGAAAAGAAGACATTATTTGCCTTTTTAAAAAATGAGTACGTCCTTACTTTTATGATGCCAACTTGGATACAAGAAAATTTCGTTAGCGGAATGAGAGGGGGCCGCAAATAGTGTGAATTCGAGGTTTGCTAATAGTGATTATACTCAAATCATTTTTACGGCTGATTCTAGACTTTAGGCACTCAAATTTAATTAATGGTTTTGAAACTAGTTTTTATTTGTTTCTTATTATTGAGACTTGGTACAATTTTTGTTGTCTTCCAAGTTCCAAATCATGGCAGAATGTGGTTTAGAATGTTCTGACATGGATAACAAGTCATAAAATGCACAACTTAGAAACTAGTGAAAACAATAACTAAAACAAATAACTAAAAAATAGCACCTAATAGTAAAGCGCGGCAGTTCTCACTTGGTTGTCGAAGGGCATAGTTCTCACTTGGTCGTCCAAGGTTCAAACCCTGGGCAAGCCACCTTCCCTAACCCTAGGACTCCTTCCGTCATCTTAGGTCCCCTTACCTCACCCGATCGAGGTGTCCTTCCCTCACCTCACTCGAGCGTAGGGGCGGACCCAGGAATTTTTCCCTTTTTTTTTTTTTTTTTTTTTTTTTCCGGAGGGGGGTGGGGGGCGGGGGCCGGGCGCTATATAGAAGCAAAATCTTAAGAGGGCCACATATAAAGAAGTGCATATAATTCTCTAAATATATAGAGTTTTTTGAAAAAAAAAAAAATTTCGGGGGGGGGGGGGTGGGTGGGGGCGGCATATGTTAAAAATTATAAATTTTCTTAAAACATAAGGGGTTTTTTTGAAATTATGGAGGGGCCATGGCCCCTTCCAGCCCCTCCCTGGTTCCGCCACTGCCCGAGCTCTCCTTGCGTCACCTCAAGGCTCTCCCACTGGCATGGGTTCGATGGGTCCCCAGCCCCTTAGATGGGTACCAAAAACTAAATAAGTTAAAAAGTAACAAAGAAAAGAAACGTTCAAAGTTGATAATTAACTCAATGTCTAGACACAAAAACCTTCTAGATGCAATTATTTCTTTCAATAAAACATGAAGCATTCTAATATAAGGCTTATATCAATCATTGGACCTAACACTCTACTGATCTCCAATAAAGAAATTAATAACACAGTGAAAAAAAAAAGAGATAAAAGGCACAGGGGAAGAATATATGGAAAAAGGAGGTATTTTAACAATCACTTATATACTTATGTGTGTGTGTGTGTGTGTGTGAAAATAAGAAAGAAGGATGGGCTGGGCTAGCCTTGGTAATGTCCAAGCACAGCCCTCAAATTGGTGGGCCTACAAAAGATTTTTTTAAGCCTCACCCTCGAGTTTTTTACAAAAAACTAAATCCCTCATTTTGCATGATTTTTTACTGCCAGGCCGGGCCCCTCGTCACAAGCCAAATTGACGTAAAGGCCTATCATTTATTTATCTTTAGATATGTTTTTGAAATTTTTAGCCATTTTTAGGACACATTTATAAGGTCACATTTGGCAATTAAATCTTCAGGGATTGCTCACCGATTTTCCAAAAAGTATTGGAAAACCGACAACTGGAAATTGTTATTCCCTGAGGATTTGGGCCAGTGGAAATCCTCAAATTTGAGGATTTTTACGTTCGACCTCCCTCATTAGGATATGGATATCCTCATTTTTGCGGATATACACATGAATTGAATGTAACCTAAAGAAAATGAAAAGGAAAGAAAAAGGAATAGGAAGATTTAAAAATATTTGTTTTAGTTGGCGGTGAGGAATATGGATGCCTCGGGCCTAGACTCCATGGGGCTGTTGAGGTTCTGTTATAAGCCCATGATATGAGTCCGACAGCTAAATGGGCTGGCTGGCCAAGTGGTTAAATGCGTGTGCATTTGGTGTAGCCCAGCCTCACATGACATATTCTATGTAATTAGTTGATTGCCCATCAATGAAAATGGGCAAGCCAAAGAGGGCATCCATGAATGCAAGTGGTAAAGTGAATTTTTGGCCCGTGATTGACAGTAATGGAGAAACGTAATTTATACTAGCAAAATGCCCCTGTGCTTAGCACGGGCAATAAAAGTCATAATATTAAATATTTATAAAAATATTGATAAACTCATAAAAAGAAAAAATAATGTTATCCTTATTGAGATGTTCAAAAATTGTAATAAAAACTAATTAATATATATATATGTAAGATTTGAAATTTATGATCAACACTATAGACGTTAGTTTCATTATTCATATATTCCTTAGAAACACAATTTTTTCTATTTTCCATTTTTCAGGCTTCGACCCTTGTTTAAGTCGGATAGAGAAAGTCAATGCACTATTAGAGTCAATAAACATATATATTCATAAAAACAATGGATACAACGTCCAACATGATACTTGAAACCTTGAATGAGACCCAGTTACAGATGAATGATAAGCTTAAGACTCTCACCAAGCATGTGCTATGAGACAGATATACAAAAGGGAGGTACAAAGTACCCCTCTTGTACCCATTTTGTACTTGAAACACCCCAAAAAGGGGTGTCCCTCACCAAAAATGGTGAGGGATAGATTCATATGAATATTCCCCTATATATATATATATATATATAATAGCCAAACCCAACATAGCTGTGTTTTATATATATAATAGCCAAACCCAACATAGCTGTGACGAGGCTTTCATAATGATAAGATTTTGTAAATGGGCCCAGCATCAGCCTAACTTAGGTGCCCGGGGGATGGATGTGGGTTGAGTTTTTACCTGATAACTAAAAAAGCAGAGCTTCAGCATGCTCAACCACTCATATATATAGCCCCCTCTTTCTTATGTGATTTATTGTTCCAGCTGAAGTGGGACCCATTATTTGATATCCAACCATTACATATTGAAACGTGGACCCACATAAGCTCCTCATGTATACATGTCAAAGGCATAGGCTTACAGGAAGTAAGTTACTAAGTTGTGTACCTGACACTGCACATCGATCCCGCTCTTCTTGTATTCAACATAGAGGCCTCTTGAAAATTGACTAATGTACCTGAAACAAACCCAAATAAATGACGGGTTTTCTAAATTATAAGATCAAAATTATCTTGGGATTGTGATCCGTGGAACTTCTTCAGCCAACACTGTTTTTATAATGATATTAGGCCTAATTGAAAACAACCCCCCCCCCCCCCGATATTCGGCCTAATTGAAAACCCCCGCGCAGCTCCCCCCCAATAATTGAAAAACCACCCCCCCCCGCGCAGCTCCCCCCCAATAATTGAAAACCCCCCCCCCCCCCGATATTCGGCCTAATTGAAAACCCCCGCGCAGCTCCACCCCCCCCCCCCCCCCCCCCCCAAAAACCAATTTTATTTTAAGGAGGAGAGTTTTATTTCAAGAGTTGAACAGTGTACAACTCTTCAACTCAAGGGTTGTTGATCTATCAAAACAGATAAAAAAAGGAGCAAGGCCACAACTTTCTTACGTAAAACTAAAAGCGGCTAGAATTGAAGAATTGAAGAAACAATGGTGAAATTGTAAGAAATCAAATTCTTAGGAATTGTAAGAACTGTAAAATTAAAAGCGGCTAAAATTAAAGAAAGAACGGTGATGATGAATTAGGGGTCATCATATAATTGCCCCTCCAACTTGAAATGCAATTAGGAGAGATGAAAAATGAATGCCCCGCCATCACCCCCTTTAAATTGAATCTTGGTAAAGGTAGAATTCCATCTACAATCTCCAGACTTTATCCTTCTCCTCCATCTTTAATAATAATCATTAATTGGAAAATTCAAATCCATGAAAAGTTTAGAAATGTCCCACTCTACTTTTCTGACCCAAACATAGGGGTGTGTAACGGTTCGATTAACCGTTCATTTTAGGAAAACCGTTAACCGAAACTGTGTTTCACGGTTTTTTACTTTTAAAAACAGTAATCGTAACCGTAACCGAACCGTGAAAAACCGTTAAAAAACGAATCGTGATTAACGATTCGGTTATGGTTAATTGTTACTTTAAAAAAATTTACCATTTATGAATCAAACTTACCGTGCCAAAAAAAAAAAAAATTTTGGAAAATGGCATAATGTGTTACTGTAAAAAAAATGTAATTTTCATTCAAGCCCTTAGGTTTTTTTCTTACTAGCAAAATGGTTCGGTTAACTGTGTGTTTTGGGAACACGGTTAACCGAACCCCGGTTGACGGTTTGGTTCAGTTAATAACCATGAGTCGAGACAAAAACCTTAACCGAACCGTGAAGCACGGTTTTCTGATTTCAATATCCATAACCTAGCCGAACCATGAAACACGGTTATTAACCTCGGTTCGGTTCGGTTCAATTAAGTTAGATTGTTTTTCGATTTTATTTTTATAGCCCAACCCAGACATGGTAAAAGTCAAAAGAAATTAAAACCCAATCCCCCTTTTTTTTTTTCACTCCCCTACCCAAACATGGTAAAAGTCAAAAAGATCTTTAAAACCCCAAACCCACCCTTGCTAAACAAACTTATAAAGGTCCAGATGCTGGTGATAACCTTGGTCCTTCACCTTCAACTATTGACTATCCATTCATGGTACTATGCCTTTCATCAGATAGTCAGAAATATTTAAGGAACCTAATCTGATGTGATTCAATTAAAAAAAAAAAAAAAAGCTTCTTCAATCTATTTGACCCAATCTTTTTATGCAGTGAGATCCTATACCTACCGGTTCTGTATGAGTATGATCTTAAAACCTTATTTTATATATATATATATATAGGATACGTAGCCATCGCTATCCGAAATCAAAGGAGAAAGGAAGGATTAAGAGAATACATGCAAAACAAAAGAGAGAAATAAAGCTTACGCTTTGGTGGCGGCATAAACAGCACATAAAGGTAGACAAGGCCTAATAACAGTAGCACCAGATCCGATATTTACGATCGCTCCTCTCTTCCTCTCCTTCATCCCCTTCAACACCACCTTTGTCACCTTTGTCGTGCTCTCTATATTCACTCTCACCATACTCTTCATTGTCTCCTCATCAACCTCATGAAAAAACCTCAACCTGCTGTCTGCGAACCCTGCACAGTTGATCAACACTCCCACGTCCAACCCCTCTATGGCCCCTCCTATCTTCTCAATCCCTTCTGTTAGATCGCCCGCAAGGTCCACGACCACTTTCTTGATCTTGGTCTCCCTGAATTTGGCTTCAATTGCATCAGAAACATCTCTAAGCTTGTCTGCGTTTCGACCGAGTAGGATCAGGTGCAAGCCTTGTTGGGCTAGTTGAAAGGCCATGCACTTTCCAATGCCATCGGTGGCTCCGGTTACCAGCGCCCATGAACCATAGTTCTTGAGGTTCTTTGGAGGTCTGAGGAACGTGGTGTAGACCCATTTGAGAAGGGAGGTGGTGAATTTGGAGAGGGAGAGAAATCCAAGGGATGAGAGGAGAAGCAGCCAAAAGGGTTGGGATTTCATGTGGTCAATGAAAGGGAGAGTCTCCATTGCAGCTTCGTTGTATCTCTTTGAATCTGCTGTCAGTTTATAAATAACAGGAGACTGAATCTCTTTGAAATGTCAAAACGAACCATGTGCAGAAATGTCAAAACGAAGCATGTGCAGAAATGTCAAAAAGAAGCATCCCTAGAAACGTCAAAGATTTTGCACAGGTCCAAGATCCTCTCTAGGCAGGGCTCAGAGAATCGTCTAGAACCATCTTTAAATCCATCATTTTGGGCCACGTAAGAAATTTAAATCGCTGAAAATCATTATTCTGCCACTTTTGATCGGTAAGATTTTTATTCTATAAAAAAAATTGATTATAGATCCATTGCACAGAAATCTTTCTGAGATTCATCTTACACGGATTCATTTTATATTTGGCACCCCATTATAGATCCATTGCACAGAAATCTTTCTGAGATTCATCTTACACGGATTCACTTATGAGGCCCTTTTGCCTCTTTTTGTATTAAAGAGTTTCTAGGAATGATATTATGCTTTGACTTTGTCTAAGGGCACGTTTGTATACACACTCTTTCTGCGAAGAGGAGAAATTACCACGTAAGCATATTCCATAGAAACGAAAATCTTGGAAAAGGGTTTCCGCGGGATTTAGAAATTCATGTTTGGTGCAAATTTTTTTTCTTCGCTGAATTGATGCTAATGCTGTTTGGTGTGGCTATGGATTTCTTATAGAAAATCAAATTTTCTTGTTTGGTTCAACAATTCTCCAAAGAGAAATAATATAAAATGTATATAATTTATTCAACATCAAATAATAAATTATTTTAAAAAAATAAAAAAATGAAATAGTGTAAGGTTTTGGATTGAAATGGAAAAGTGTGAGGAAATGCGATTATATAGGAGGGAGAGACTTTATGAGGAAATCCATTTCCCATACCCCCCATAAGAAACTCATTTCCAACATTAGCAAGAAAAATGCTGACAAGACAGAAAAGTGTTTCCGTGGAATTGTTCCGCACCAAACGCATGAAAAATGGGTTTTCCGCAGAAAACCGTCCACTTTTCTAGAAATAAGTGTTACATAAACATGCCCTAAAACAAATCACTTTAAGGGGTCGTTCATTTCCTGTGAAAATGATTATATACATAGCTATTAAAATAGGTGTAAGGACCCAATCTCTAGGTCTTTATTGTGATTATTATTAGTATTATTATTGTTTTTGCTATTTAATTTTGATCATAGATTGGAACATGCTTGGACCCCTCCCATTCATTGAATTAAATTAGTTATTGGTGTAATTTCATCATATTTTGAGTGGGAACCAATATTGATAACGGAGATTAAAATCTCATTATACTTGGTTTCATTAAGGGAATTAGACACAGTCAAATTGGAATCCCACGTTGTGGATATTGTTAGTTAGAGCACTCTCTCCACCTTCACGATCTTTCCTCCCACTAGAACTCCATCTCTTTCTTATTTAGAGGGATTCTACTTGCATAGCCCATTTTTCCCATACCACCTTTCAATCTCTCTTCCTCTCATACGAATCTCCTCTCCATCTCAAGCTCTCTCTATTCCAGGTACTTCCCTTCACACTTTCTGGTTCATTTATTTCATTTACTATGTATGCTTATTTTATTTCGTTATTGCTTCACTCCATTTATGTTCATGGTAGGCTTTTATCTTGTTGCTTCTTTCTTGTTAAAACTTCCTTAGCATGTTGGATCACACCAATGAGACTCATCCACAACCTTGGGTTCGTTTTTCATCTAGGTCACACCTTCACCTTACAGTAAGTGCATTAACTACCCCTGTATTTATGAATTCATCAACTATCATCATGGTCTTAACCAACAATTCATACCTCTGCAACAGTACCTTTGTCACCCATAGATTCTATGCGATGATCGGATTTCATCTCAACATAGTGCATGACCCCAACATCAGCAACCAAGGTACCCTACCCATGCCCACGATCACCTGTAATTTCATCATCACTCCATGCCACCATCGTTCATACAAACTAGTTCACCTTATGTTACACCCCGACCCAAATTAATCATGTTTAGTACTAATTAAGTATGTTTTATTTAATTTAATTATACTTAGTTACTAATTAAGTAATTAATGTAAATTATTTCTTTTTTTAGGTTGATTAGTTAGTCCATGAGTATTGGATATGTAGTTTGAAACCGATTTGACTCGGTTGGGTAGAGTCGGGGACTTTTACGTAAATTCGGTTTTTCTCATTTTGTATCATATGCACGTCATCTTGGCATCATAGCGTGTATCTCATCAAGCATGTCATCTTTCATATCGGACACTTCCTCATTTGATATCAAATTAACTAAGTAGGCTTTCATCTGACTTGATATGAAAATACCTAAAAGTAGTGGGACTTTCTTATAAAATGGACATCTTAATCTCCTTCAATCTTTTCTTCCTCCTCTTGTTTTCCCTTTTCCATTTCTCTCTTCTTCTTCTCAAATCATCTAAGGAGAGTTGTTGTATGTGTATTTGGAGAAACAACTTGGAGTTCTCCTCATCTCTTTCACCTTTCTCTACTCTTTATGTCCAAGAACCATCTTCTACAACTTCCATTTTCGGATTTCTTACTATAGGTAAGAATCAAACTCTTTTGTTTGTGTTTTCGAGTTGAAATGGAGTCAAGACACTCATCATTACCCATATGGTTGGTGACATCTTCGAGACTATTAATTGTGATAACAAACAGAAGGTTGTACTTACAGCTTCGATGTTCGGGGGTACAGCAAACATCTGGTGGAAAGGTATCAAAGAGCCCCTCAAGTTGTTACCGGAAGAGACTGTGTGGGACACATTCAAAAAGCAATTTCGCAGAAAGTTTATACCCGATCACATTCAGAGGAAGAAGCAAAATGAGTTCTTAACTCTGCAGCAGAATCAGATGAATATGACGGAGTATGTGCACACATTCCAACAGTTGTCCAAGTATGCTGAGGATTTGATTGATACCGAAGAGAAGAAGGTGGATCGCTTCATAGAAGGCATGAACCCGGCTTATGTGGAGCATGTGACAGCATTTCAGAGACTGACTACATTTGACGATGCCGTGGACCGAGGCTATTCTGCAGAAGAAACAGCTATGAAAAAGAGAGGCAGTGATTTCAAAAGAAGCTCATCATTTTCTGGGAAAGGCCAACAAAACAAGAAACAGAAGGGTGTAGTGATTGGTGCACCCAAATATAGCACATGCGGTAAAGGACACCCTACAGAGAAGTGTTGGAGAACTACAGGAGCTTGTGTTATTTGTGGATCGATGGAGCACAAGGCAACTACTTGTCCAAGAAACAGAAATGTTTATGGAGGAATACAACAGCAACCCCCTCAGCAACAAGTCAGACCGGCAATTGCAGCACCTCCCCTACGTATGGCACTACCGGCGCCACCGCAACAGCAACAACAACGACAACAAGCTAGACAGAGACCCCAGCAAGCAGGAAGAGTTTTTGCTTTGGACCATGAACAAGCAGCAGCAGCGGGGAATGTAGTTGAAGGTACTATTTTAGTCTGTACTAGAGATGCTAGGACTTTGTTTGATTCAGGGTCTACACATTCATTTGTGGCACCCAAATTTGCTTGTGATCTTCAGCAAGCACCTGTGTTGCTTCCTTTTGTTTTGACGGTGACTACCCCGATGGTAAGAGAGTAGTCTGTGAGACCTACTACCCAGATTGCAGCATTCAGATTGGAGGGCTCAGCATGTCAGCTGATTTGATAATCCTAGCGATGCACGATTTTGATGTTATTCTTGGGATGGATTGGCTAGCTAAGCACCGGGCTTGTGTTGACTGCTTCCACAAGACAATCGGTTTCAAAGTGTAAGAAACCAAGACGGACGTGGTGTTCGAGGGTGTACGAAGAGAGAAACCCAACAACGGACTGGTGTCGGCCTTGGATGCGGTGAAGCTTCTAGAGCATAGATGTGAAGGTTACTTTGCGTTTATCACTGAGAAGAAACCGATAACGAAGCTTGAAGAAATTCCAGTGGTATGCGAATTCCCTGACGTGTTTCCTGACGAAGTTCCAGGGCTACCTCCTCCAAGAGAAGTGGACTTTCCAATAGACTTGATTCCGGGTACAGCTCCTATTTCGAAAGCTCCTTATAGAATGGCTCCGGCTGAACTCAGAGAGTTGAAGGAACAGTTGCAAGATTTGTTGGACAAAGGGCTCATTCGTCCGAGTATGTCACCTTGGGGAGCTCCGGTATTGTTCGTAAGAAAGAAGGACGGTTCTCTTCGGATGTGCATCGATTACCGACAGATCAATCAAGTGACGATAAAGAACAAATACCCGTTGCCTCGTATTGATGAACTATTCGATCAGCTTCAAGGAGCAGCCTACTTTTGGAAGATCGATCTCAGATCAGGATACCATCAGCTTAGAGTTCGTGAACGAGATATTGAGAAGACAGCCTTCAGAATAAGATATGGCCACTACGAATTACTAGTGATGCCATTTGGCCTAACCAATGCTCCGGCAGTTTTCATGGCATTGATGAATAGGATTTTCGCTCCTTACCTAGATCAGTTTATCGTGATATTCATTGATGATATTTTGGTTTACTCCATGTCAAAGGAAAAACATGCTGATCATCTTAGGACAGCTCTTCAGCTTTTGAGGATTCATCAGTTGTACGCTAAATTTGAGAAGTGTGCTTTTTGGCTCGAACAAGTGGCATTCCTTGGACATATTGTGACTCGAGAGGGTATTAGAGTAGACCCAGCTAAGGTAGAAGCAATTATTAACTGGTCTAGTCCGAGAAATGTGGCAGAGATTCGGAGTTTCTTAGGTCTTGCAGGATATTATCGCAGATTCGTGAAGGATTTTTCGAAGATATCAGCTTCGTTGACAAGATTGACTAGGAAGGATGTACCATACATTTGGACCGACGAATGTGAAGCTAGTTTTTGGACTCTGAAGGAGACGTTGACAACCGCCCCAGTTTTATCGTTACCCGAGGGTACAGGAGGATTTGTGATTTACACCGATGCGTCTAGAGTTGGTCTGGGGTGTGTTCTTATGCAACATGGAAAAGTGATAGCCTATGGATCAAGGCAATTAAAGAATCACGAGAAGAATTATGCCACCCATGATCTTAAATTAGCTGCCATTGTTTTTGCATTGAGAATTTGGAGACATTATCTGTACGGGGAACAATTTGAAGTACATTCGAATCATCGCAATTTACAATATCTTTTCTCTCAACAGGATTTCAATATGAGGCAGAAGCGATGGTTAGAGTATATTAAGGATTATGATTTTCACATTAAATATATTCCCGGAAAAGGAAATGTGGTGGCAAATGCTTTGAGTAGAAAATCTTCTATGATTGCAGCTATGGATGCCCAGTGGATGGAATTGAATAATTCTGAAGAGTTGGATGTAAAAGTTTAGTTGATTGATGATTCTGTGATGTTAGCCGCTATGTCAGTGATAGAGCCTACATTGATGAACCGGATCAAGGAAGAGCAATTTGAAGATCCTGATTTGGCCAAGATTAGAGATCACATCGCTGATAAACCAGATTTTCAGTTGATATATGGAGTCCTATATTTTAGAGATCGACCGGGTGTGCCAAAGACTCAGCAACTGACGATTCCAATCATGACAGAAGCCCATTTTGCCAAATATGCTATGCACCCTGGGAGTACGAAGATGTACAGAGATCTCAAGAGACGATTCTAGTGGAATAACATGAAGAAAGAAATAGCAGAATTCGTATCGAAGTGTTACACATGTCAGAAGGTGAAATTCGAGCATAGGAAGCCTCCCGGTCTGTTACATCCACTACGCATCCCTGAGTGGAAATGGGAGCAGATATCAATGGACTTTGTGTCAGGTCTTCCGTTATCTAGCCGAAGAAATGATGTGATTGGGTGATAGTCGATAGATTGTCGAAATCGGCTCATTTTATTCCGTTCAAGAAAGGTATGAAGTTCAATGACATGGCCAGACTTTTTGTGAAGGAGATTGTTCGTCTTCATGGCACCCCGGTTTCGATAGTTTCCGATCGAGATTCAAGATTCGTCTCTTCTTTTTGGCGGTCATTCCAGCAATCAATGGGCACCAAACTCAGTTTCAGCACCGCTTACCACCCCCGACAGATGGACAGTCCGAACGCACCATACAAACTCTAGAAGATATGCTTCGAGCAAGCGTTCTTGATTTCGGAGGTGAGTGGGATGAGCACTTGGCACTATGTGAGTTCGCGTATAATAACAGTTTTCATTCAATTATCGGGATGCCACCCTTTGAAGCCTGTACGGTCGTAGTTGCAGAACCCCAGTGTGTTGGGAAGAGGTCAGTACGAGAAGCTTCCATAGACCTACCATTGTTGCGGATACAGCGGAGAAGGTTTTCCAAGTTCGAGAAAGATTGAAAGCTGCTCAATCACGACAAAAAAGCTACGCGGACAATCGAATGAGGAAACTCGAATTTCAAGTTGGGGATTTAGTATTTTTGAAAGCATCTCCGATGAAGGGTACAATACGGTTCGGGCAAAAAGGCAAACTTGTACCAAGATATGTTGGACCGTTCGAGATCAAGAGTTGCATTGGTGATGTAGCTTATAGACTCAGCCTTCCTCCAGAATTTGCGGGTATTCATAATGTTTTTCATGTGTCTATGCTCCAGAAGTACATCCGTGATCCATCTCATGTCATACAGTACGATGAAGTCCAAATCAAGCCTGACTCAACCTACGTTGAACGTCCAATTCAAATCATCGATGAAAAAGAGCAAGTGCTACGGACGAGGACAATTCGATGGGTGAAGGTTCTATGGGAGCACCATGGACAGGATGAAGCCACATGGGAACTCGAGGAGCAAGCGGCACGACACTACCCCGAGCAATTTGACAAGGTTTGTTCATTTGGAGGACCGAATGATTCCTAGAAGGGGAGAATGTTACACCCCAAGCTTAATTAACCTTGATTATTGCTAATTAATTGAGTATTAGCCAAATTAATCATGCTTGACTTCTAATTATGATAAATTAGTATTGATTAATGCATTTGTATTGAGTTGGGTGAGTTTGGAATCCTACATGGGTGAGTTGACACTGATTTAACTCGGTTTAATGTAATTAAGGGCTTTTTCATAATTCTTGGTTTTCATAAATTGCGTCATTTGCACGTCATTTTACCACTAACACGTGTATTTTGTCAACCCTATCAACTTTCATAATGGACTTGACCTCATTTGACCACTCATTGAAAAGGTGGACTCTCAATTGACTTAAAATGAAATTATTCTTAGCTAATGGGCCAATTGGCAAAAAGTTCATTCCCATCTCTTATATAAGCTTTAACCCCTTTCTCCTTTCATTCATTTCATTCCCCATTCTCTAAAACTCTCCATAAACTTTCTCTTCCATTACTCCCCTCATTCAATCATTCAAAGGGCCATTGCATGTAATTAAGAGTTGGGTGAATCATCATCTTCTTCCTCATCTCTCCAATTCCTCCATTTTGTGACAAGGGGCATCTTCCAACTCTTTCTATTCCTCTCAATTTCAAAATCTCTAATAGAGGTGAGTAACATAACCCTTTAACCATGATTTTGGACCATCTTAGAGACAAATAAACCCATTCTCATGCATGCCTTGCATCCTCATCAATTTTTCATATGTTTATGATGATTAGGGTTTGTATTTGGGGCTTTTGGATTTTTTCTTCAAATCAAGTGTGTAAGAAGTTGAAAAGCTCTTCTTTGAGGCAAGTATAGACTTTAAACATGCTATACATATGATGTGAATGTGTTGATTTCATAAATCAAGTTTTCATGAATCATGACATGCATTTCTTGGTTTTAATGTTGAGATTATGAATTAATGAATGGATTGGAAGAGTTTAAGAATTGTAAGGGAGCATGTAGGCTCCATATATGCAGGTATTAGCAGTAGTAAGGAGTTGGAATGAAAGGAAGGGAAGAAAGGAAGAAATCCCGAAACAGGGTTTCTGGACAGTTCGCTCGAGCGAACATGGGTCCGCTCGAGCGAACCTGATGTTGAAAAACTCAGCTCGGGCGACCAAAGGGGTGCCCTCGTGCGATAAACTCTCTGTTTGGAGTCCGCTCGAGCGAACCTGAAGCTGTTTTCAGGCTTGTTTAAACCCTTTTAATGAGTGAAATTATCACTCCTAGTCCATAATTAACCCTCCTAAT